>JAANSM010004073.1:0-11858 GCA_036850725.1 Orchesella villosa | reverse complement strand
CCGTCCCGTTCCCGTCTCAGCTCGGGTGAGACCTTCCTGCTGAAAACTTTTGTCATGATCTCCTTGGTAGAAGGATGCGAGTGCTGTTTGGATGAGCTGTTGCTCAAATAACTCAGACTGTTACGGTTTATGCTTGGTTTCTTCCCAGCTGAAGCGGAACTTGTTGCTGCTTCTGTAGAGCTACTAGTGCTAGCAGCACCACCGTCCCTTTTCCCACTTGAGTTACACACACTAGAAACACTTGCACTACCACCACTTGCTTTACGCTGCTTATGTGTTTTTGGGGTATTTTGAGTGGTAATGTTTGCCACTTCCATATCCAGCTCAAAATCGTCATTATTATCATCACTTTTTCCAGCTCGCTCATCCTCCTCCTCATCTTCTGTTTGAGATCGCAATACCGGTTCCGCTTTTAGACTGGGTTTGATGTGATGATGACGGCTACCTTTCTGACTTTTCCCACTTGACAGCTGTTTCGGCTTGAATTGAACGAATGACTTGAGTTGAGACTGAGCCTCGTGGAATTTATCAGATGGATGGGCGTTACTCATCACCATGTTGTGATTACTCTCCGGCTTGTTGTTGTTGCTGACGCTCATGAGAGTTAGTTTCGGAGGCTTGTTGCTACTCCCCTTTTTCCTTTCCTTTGGCGTTCTCTCCTCGCCGACACTCTCCACATCGAGGTTGACGGATGAGTCGTCCCCGCCATTAGAAGATATATCCGAAGGCTGATTTCGAACTAGTTATTTTAATAGCAGAAACAGCAAACATGGGATCCGCTACCCAGTTGCTGAAATCATTCTCATTTTCATTTTCTGTCTCAGCTTCCCCCAAATGGGATGGGGAGGAATGTCTAGATGATCCTGTTGATGAGGCAGAGCAAGAAGCAATAGATGATGGGAAAGAGTGCTTCCCTCTATCATCCTCTTCACCGAGTGAAGACTTGGCTGTGAGTGGAGGGGTCAAAGGGCTAAACTGCCTGTTGATGGAACCTGTCACTACAGCACTGCTACTTGTTAATGAAAACTGACTTGATGGAGCTGCTGTTCGGGGTCGCTGATGATGGAGTAATCGTGATTATAGGAGGTGTTGAGTAGGACGGTGTTGTGTTACTAACGAGCGTTTGACCTGGTGCAGTGGAGAAGCTTTTGCTTCGCTCAGCCCTCTTCTTCCTTGGCTTTTTAGGTACAAGCTCCCCATCCGTTGATATCTCGCGGCGCTTTCTCTTTTTCCCTTTTCTCAACTGATTATCGTCAACAATGTCATCACCATCATTAATTCCCACCACTTTCACCAGCGAAAGCTTCAACGGTTTTGGAAGTTTTCTGTCCTTCTTCTCCTTCTTTTTCCGCTCTTCCTTCATCTCCTTCTTCACCCGTCCATTAGGCTTACCATTAGAAGTAGTGCTAGTAGTAGTGTTACCGTAACTGCTAGTTGGAGATCTATCTAACAAAAGTTCAGTCTTTTTCTTATCCTGTTCAATTGGGTGCGTGGGCTCACGCACCAAACCTTTCAATTCCGATATGGAGGAGGGAGACGAGGAGGAAGGTCGAGTGGCGGTGCTGGTGGGGAGCTTGATTTGAACTTTATCCATTTTTGGCACGGACAAACTTGCTTGCGTCAATTTCGTTGGGGGAGACTGGTCGCTGATGGTTTTGAGAAGGTCGGAGGAACTTAGTGGTGGAATTTTGAGGCTAGACAACAGTTGCTGACTTTGAAGTTCTACAGTGGGATTTATGTTATTGGCAGATTGAGATGTTGTTTTCGTAGTGTTTGGAAAGAACATGGAATATTTGAAAGGAGATTCATTACTGCTGCTACCACTAGAACTAAGCGGTTGCTTTGTGGGGCTTGTAGCAGATGTAGAATCCCTCCGAGCAATAGCTTGTTTTGCAAATGCAGAAATCCTCTCAGGAGGATTGTAAAAGCAGGTAGACGCACCTGGGGATTTGCTCACTTTCTCTTTCACAGGACTTGTTGTCGTGGATGTTGTTGAAGTTGATGTTATTGTTGCCGTCAATGTAATATGAGCACTGGTAGTTGTTGGCATTTGAAGTTTCAGCGGAGATAAAAGAGGTTTTCTACTCGGCGAGTTCTTTGATGTTGACGAAGCTTCTGTAGAGATCCTCTTCTCCAATTTGGTCTTAGTAACTTTAGCCTTTTTCTCCGGTTTCCCAACAGATTTCATCTGTAATTTCCCTAATTTCTCATCATTAGCCTTTGTCAAGGGCTTTGACAACTTGTCCTTTTTGCTCCTCTTTTTCTTCTCCCCTTTCACAACAACGGGCTTTTTCTCATCTCGACTTTCGCCGTTGTCAACGGTGGTAGCAACAGTCTTAGCAATGGCTTTTGTGTGTGCAGCCTTTGTCTGCTTGGATTGTTTCCTAGCTTTCTCCTCCCGTATAGTAGAGATGCGTTGTTTCGTCGCAATCTGTGGTATTTTTAGGAGAACAACAGGTGGAGAGTATGAGGCAGAGTCGGAAACGGATCGCTTTTGTTTCTTCCCTGCTTTCGGCTGTGTAATACTGTTTGCAGTCTTCACTTTTGGTTTCTTGACTGGCTTTATTTTTTGCTGTTTTTCAGGCTTAGTTTGGACCTTTTTAAGTAAGGAATCTTTATTCCCATCCCCATCTAGACCACCTTCTTTTACTGAAAGCCCACTTGAATTATTGTTAATGGGATGATGATGATGCTGCTCACCACTACCACCACCAATATCACCACCACTTTTCCAATTACTATCCAATTTCACGGCTGCATTGCTATTTGCATTTGCAGTAGTTGAACATGTTGAGATCATGCTATTACCGTTTATGTTGATTGGCTGGGGATGATGATACTGTACAATGGAATAGGGTGATTTTTGTGGGGACATTGGCGGACTTTCACCAATAATGCTATTATTACAACTCCCATCAATAGAAAGCCTTTTTCCTATATCCTCCCTGCTTCCAAATTCCTGTGCCACTGTGGCAAGCAAGTTCAAGTGATTTTCTTCAGGTTTGATACCATAAGGGGGAGACGCTGCTTCCAAAGCTCCTGCTGGAGTTGCTGGGGCGGAATGATGGTATTGAATCGTGATGGCTGGAGGCTGAATATAAGATTGGTGATGGTGAACTGAATCCACATCCCGATGCAATGTGAGGGTTGCAGGCCCACCATAACTTTCACCACCCAGCTCATCAGTCAAAGAGAAGTTTGTGGATTGCACAAATGAAGTGTTATCCACAAGAGATGATGATGATGCTGAGGTTGCTCTTGGGATGTATGCCGGGATTCTGAGTGTATTTTCAGACATAACTGGGGTAGGATTAGTTGGCCCAGAAGATGATGGTCATTGACATAGTAGTTGAAGACGCGATAAGGAAAGTCACCTGGGGTTGACAAGACACTGAAGAAGGAGTCACTTGGGAAGTGGGGCAAGAAGAAACTGGCGCCGTTTGGTAATTATTTGGATGAAGAATTAGTGCCACCGGTTGCTGTTGTTGTGTTATCAAAGAAGGATTAGTAGTAGAATTGATAAGGCTACTGGTTTTGGTTTGGTCACCACAATCTCCTAAGTTAATGCTTTGGTAATGCATTGCTGCTCCTGTTGCCGTCCTTTGTTGAGGAGGTTGTCCAATGCTATTGCTACAGCTAAAACTAGTGTTAATATCACCACTGTTTGCTCCATAATTACTGGTCACAATATTACTGGTTGCAGTCTGTGTAAAGGGAGGACTATTTGGATTATCAGTGGTGTTTACAAACTGATAATTGTTATTGGTCACAGGGTTAGTGCTACTTGGGTTCAGAACTGGAGGCCACTTCTGCGTCTCGTCCAAATGGGATTTTCGTCGAGACTTCTTTTTCTGTTGGTCATCGCTAGATTTCCTACGGTAAGGCGGAGGACTGCGAGATACCTTTTTAGACGGCTTTTTACTTTTTTCTCCATCTTTTATTTTTACTTTTTTCTCCTTCTTTGTCTTCTTTTTGTTATCACCCTCATCAATTCCAGTCTTATCAGATAAAACTTTCTTTTTTCTACTTGGACTTTTGTCGCTATCTTTTTTAACTTTGCTAGTAATAATGGCTTTCTCCTTCTTCTTCTTTTTCGGATTCTTATCGATATTATTGATACTGATATCGTGCTCATTTCCAACCACTTTTTGAAGTTCAAGGCGAGTCGAGCTAGACAGTTTGTCTTTTTCCTTCTTCCTTTTCTTTGTGGGCGGCTCATCGCACACACTTTTCCAGACGGTCAAGGACTCCCCACAACTCAAAGGTGGTTGTTGGCCGACCTTGTCTTTGAGTTTCTTCTTTGTGCTTTTACTTTTAGGTGGCTCCTTCTCAACTTTTGGAGCAGCTTTGCTCTTTTTCTCCTTCTTCATTCCAAATTCTGTTGTCGTTTTGGGTTCTGTCAGCTTTCCCTTCTTTTCTTTCTTTTCCGTTTTGGGCTTAATGCTTCCACTCTTTTTATATTTGATAGGAAGTGATAGAGGCTTAGACTTTGGAGTTTTACCTTTATCTTTGGCTTGGGACTTTTTCTTCTTGTCCTTCCCACTTTTGACATTTTTAGAAGTCGCTTCACTACTTGTTACCTTCTTAAAAGGATCGTGATCAACAACATCTTCAACAAATGGGAGGGACGTGTCGTGGGAAGAAGAGTAGCCGGATGTGAAGCTCACATCTTTTACACGACTTGGTTGCGCCTGCTGTTGTTGATGATGATCGTCAATATTATCCTCAATGGATTGTTGTTTCTCCTTAAAACTAGTACTACTAATGTTTCTACTACTGTAATTATCATTAAAAGGTAAGGTTGATTCAGGTACATTAATTCTCTCAATTTCATTATGATCACCGGCGGAAGAAATGATGGTGGCGGGTGGAGTAGAGATACCACCTTCGCCGCCATGTTCATTTTTCCCAGCATCAGCATCCACTTTCTCCGCACTACTCTCCCCACTATGGAATTTTACATCACAGGAACTGATTGGTGAGTGAACGGAACTTTCTACTTTCACCAAGATTTCACCAGAAGCATCTGGACTTTCTCCAACTGCTTTCTCTAGCTTCATTTCATGGAGGGATTCTGCTGGATGATTGGATTTAACCTTGAATAAGTCCTCGGAGCAACTTTTACTGCTACTTTTGTTGTTAGCTTTAGTATCTCCTTTACTGCCTCGTCCTTGCTTCTCCGCAGTGGTGGCAGGAGAAGAAGAAGATGATGATTCAGTTGGTTTCAATAGCTCAAATGCACTAGTAGCTGGAGCAGTGGTGATAGCAGATTCAGAACTGAGAGCGCTGCTACCTCCACCACTGCCTATTCCACTCACTTTCGGTATATGTAAGTCTAATCTCATTGTGTTGCTTGGCATTGCCTTCATCTCACTCTCAATACTTTCCTCTTCTCCCTCTTTCTCCAGTTTAACGTGGAAAGCTGGAATTATTTTCCTTTCTCCATGCAAATCAACATTATCATCGTCATCATCATCATCAAGATGATGCGGCGAGCTTTCACCAGCATCTGGATGGCTAATACTGCTGGAAAGAGAAGTGTGACGGTGATGATGATGATGATGTCCTGACAGTTCATCTATACTCATAGCTTTGTCTCCGATGGAGGACGTGGTTGATGCCGGAGAGTGTTGTGGGATCAAAACAAGTGGACTAATGCTCTCACTGTCTCTCCTTTCAATTAAACTTTCCAGTCTTTTGAAATCATGTTTTTGACTTGGGGATGATAGTGGAGTGGGCACATTGATTTGTTTTCGCTTTAGCAATGGAGATGAAGTCGGAGTCGTGGTCAGTGAGCCACTATTACCATTTACCATGCTAGTCCGGAGCTCATCCCCATTCCCTGTTCCTCCTCCTGCGTGGGCTTTTGTAGGAATGGGCTTAATTTTAGCATCTTCCTCTTTCCAAACTAAATCCTTGACGCTACTATTATTATTGTTGTTATTTGCAGGATGCGTGGGAACCGGAGATGGACTGAATGGAGATCCAAATGGGGAGAGGAGTCCCCTTGGTGTTAATGAGATTGGACTAGGAGTCGCACACTTTCTCGAAGTTTTTGAAATCATGTTTTTGACTTGGGGATGATAGTGGAGTGGGCACATTGATTTGTTTTCGCTTTAGCAATGGAGATGAAGTCGGAGTCGTGGTCAGTGAACCACTATTACCATTTACCATGCTAGTCCGGAGCTCATCCCCATTCCCTGCTCCTCCTCCTGCGTGGGCTTTAGTAGGAATGGGTTTAATTTTAGCATCTTCCTCTTTCCAAACTAAATCCTTGACGCTACTATTATTATTGTTGTTATTCGCAGGATGCGTGGGAACCGGAGATGGACTGAATGGAGATCCAAATGGGGAGAGGAGTCCCCTTGGTGTTAATGAGATTGGACTAGGAGTCGCACACTTTCTCGAAGCTAACATGGTGCTTGCACTACTCAAGTTGTTGCTTTTTTCACCACTCCCGTTCCCAATAACGACATTGAGACCAGAGTTGAAGTCATGCACAGTGACCGGTGAGGGGGTGGATGACGTCAAGCTTTTCGGACTGAGAGCAGCGGAAGACGAGGTGAAAAGATGAGGATGTTGTTGTTGGTGATGAAGCAAGAGAAATGATGGAGATGGAGAGGAGGCTGAAGAGTAGGAAGAAGAATATGAATTGCTTAGCTCGACACCACCGGTGGTTTGAGAGGATGCTGCTGGCCAGGATGCAGATGCTGACTGACTGCTGCTTTGATCGTGATGTGGAGTTATGGAGGTATTGCAGCTTGTGACGACGGTGGCGGTTGTTGTGGCTGCTGCTGTTGATGATGATGATGATGATGACGAAGTAGATGTCGGAGTGGAAGTTCGGATCCCTCCGGTTGGTGAAGGAGACAATAGAGGAATGCTCGTCCTGCTGCTAGCCACCTGCATCGGAATGGCTCGATGGGGCTGGCTACCGTTGTTAGCTAACAAGTCGAAGCCGCCAACGTTGCTAACGCTGACGTTACTATTAGTGCTGCTAGTTCTCCCGCTGCTTCCATTATTATTAGAGCCATTAACACTGCTACTGATCCCACTGCTATTGCTGCTGCTGTTCCCTGTCTCATTTTGATGAGAATGATGGTGAAGCTGCTGTTGTTGTTGTAGTTGCTGATGTTGAAACGCTTCGTGTTGCTGCTGCTGATGCTGCTGGCTAAGCAAAATCTGACTTTGTTGCTGCTGATGATGATGTCGAAGCAATTCATTTTGGTGAATAAAGTGGTCGTAGTAAGGATTCTTTGCTGCCAAAGATGCGTCTTGATGAGGGTACAGAAATGGAAGGTAAGTGATTGTATGGTGATGATGATGATAGTGGAAGGCTACTTTGTCTACTTGTCGCTATTAAATGCTGCTGATGCAATTGCATCTGTTGCTGCATGGATAGTTGCAAATACTCAGACGCTCCAGGACTGGGCATGCCTGATGAATTGAACAAAATATGTTGGCCTTTAGCGACAATTATTATTTTGCAATAACTATAATAAATAATTTATCTTAACAGATAATAAAAGTGGAGAATGTAGTTTGTAACTGTTATATATTTCCAATAATAGTAGCGATTTCATGCTGATATAATTTTTAAGTTTTTAAAAACGAAGTCTTTACTTAAAAGAAAGATTTTTCTAACAAAATATTTTAATACAACATCCTGCGGTACATCATGATACTCCAAATGAAGATGAAATGAGTTTGGGACAACGCTTTTGTTCCCTTCTATTTTGTCCACTCCGTCTTCATAATATAATATGCAATGTCCACATAACTACCTACAACCTACGCATCTAAAGAGCTTTGGCTTCCATTTCGATTCCCAATTTCCATCATGCAACTACTCACAACCTACCTACCTATAGCCTCTTCTGACGATGATATATTATTGTGTGAATGTAGAACAGACTGGCCGAAAATCGCGTTTTTTTAGAACTTACATGTACTCTTTTGTTACATTTAGCTTCGCTCAGTTTTAGTTGGCTGCTCTCTATTTGTAGTGGCTTGCATGCATGACACACTTTCCAGAGATAGAACGAACTATGCCTAACTAACCAACCTAAAGCTCTAGACGACAACAACAATAACCAACTTTACAATGCCTCCTTTTCCTATCAGCCTCAGCTCATATGGGGTACAATAACAACAACAGGAGAGAGAAAAAAAGTCAGTTTTTTAGTTCATAATATGGAATAGTGTGTTATAGTTCATTGCTTCATTCATTGCCCGTGTTTTTTTTGTGCCTGCATTTTCTAACTCCTCTCTAACTCTAGCTTAGCCTACCACACACACTTTTAGACTTTGGAAAGAGACTATATACCATCACCATCCACCACCACAACACCATTGTCGTTGTTATATTGCTGTTGCTTTTGTTCTGTTTTCTGTTCTTCTGGTGTAACATTAAGCTTGTGTATATTGTGTACATATTATGTACACATTCCAAATTCCAAAGAGTCACATTGGCAGTGGCGATGGTGGTGGTTGGTGGTAAAGTTAGCGAAAAACATTATAACAACATAACAAGGAATGACAAGTCATCAATAAATACTTTCGCATGTGAACCAAGAACCAACATCACACAATATTACACGTAACATGGATGTAAGGCATGTCAACCAGTCGACCCATTATTAAAGTTTTACGCCTTTTTTGGCTCTCCTTCTCTTTCACTTAAGCCTTCTAATACTTACTTATCCAAAACTCTTTTTTTCTTTGTATATTCTATATATTAGTTCTACCTGCCTGCAAGCAAGCCCACCTCCAGCCATCATCATTTTTCTTTAATATTGGCCAGCCTTTTAGTAATGACTTTTTTCCTGAAGTGTACAATTTTCTATTAATGCATTGTAATAAAAGTAGAGTAAATACTAAATATATCAAGAGCAGCTGAGTACTTTATGTTTTAAACGAGATGCATGCAATAATGCAAGCGAAATATACCAACCAACATACCAACTGGATTTTTATTACTGAAAAAATGTATTCCGGTCATTTGAGTACTTAACCTGTTTATATCATTAGGTATGATCTACTTTCCCTTTCATACATGCATGACTGACTGATTGATGGCTTGGTTTAGGTATAAGGTTAGCTTTCACTTCCTTATTGGATTTTCATTTTTCACCACTTTTCCTTCCTTCCATGTGTGTGATTAACGAAGTTGTTATTTATACATATATAAGGTGGACATGTGGTGAATAAAAAGGTGTAATTAAAACATAATTTTCTTACCTGGAGACAAAAGAGGCACAGACGGATTCTCAAGACCCCAATAGTTACCACTACCCACGAGAGCTGGATGGTTATGATGCTGTTGTTGATGGTGGTGATGATGTGGTGACGACGGCATAGCAAACCCTCCACTCCCACTATTACTAATAGGTATCCCATAAGGGTAATCAATGTAAGGACCACGATGTGGATACTGATAGGATGACGCCGTTGGAAAGCCCAAATTAGGGGGCACCGACGACGAAGGCAAAGGTCGACTGAGAGGACTAGCTGCACTGGGGCAAAATGGGACAATGCCCCCACCACCACTCGCTTCACCACAAGCACTCAACGGTCTACCAATAGCGTTAATGTTGTTGTTGCTATTTACACTAGAACCAACACTAATATCACTGCTTTCACCACCACCACCGCCACCAACAAGGGCTCCCAAGTACCCATTTTTATTAGCACTGTTTGCATTACTGCTCCCACCCGAGTTATTGAGAGATGGAGATGTGTTGTTATCACCGGAATTATTCCGGCTTGCATAGATTGGATTATTGCTGTTGGAGGAGGCGGAAGAAGAGATAGAGGAAGAGTGATTATGGTGGTGATGATGATGATGATGTCTGCCACTGCCGCTCCCGCCACTACTATTTATTTTTGTTTTGCTGGAAAGTGGAGAAGCTGAGGATGGTCTAGAAGGATGTTTTGCACTCGAACTTTCCACTTGTTTGTTTTGTTGAGAATTGGAATTATTCATGACGTGGCTCTTGCTATGCCTTGGTGATGTTGGTGATGATGATGGTGATGGCAAGCAAGAGGAACCACTTTCCGCTTTTGTGGTCATGGCTGAGGCTGCAGTGGGATTTGTTGAGGTGCTTGTGACAAGACGCTGCCAAGCTACGGCGATTCCCACAGGGATTTTTGATTCTTTGCTTCTGTAATGATGATGGCCGTGATGATGATAGTGGTGTGAATGATCATGTAATCTAGGTGCTTTCTCTGGGAGCTCAATTATCTTACTGGAGGGCTTGAAAACACGGCTGCTCTGATAGCTGTCTGTCTGCTGTTGCTGTTGGTAGGAGGAACTTTTTGTATCGGTTTTGATCGTCTTGTCTTGTGAACACTCATATTCATCAATTGACTTTTCCTCACAATGACTGACCGGATAAGTCTCACGATTGTCTGATTTATCACGAATAAGTCTGCCACTGCTGCTCGAGATACTACTGCTATTACTGACACAATAGTTAATCACCGGCTTTTTCTGCCATTGAAAGAAAAGGGGAAAGAGAAGAAATCTCATGGATTTCACGGACATGATTTCCATCTACGTTCCCTAGTTTACTTGAATGATGATCACAGTCTGTACTCCTTCCTTCCTCGGCTCCACCCACAACATTTAAATCTCCCTTTGGGTGGTTATGATGCTGATGAAATGGTCGCGTTCGACTGCTACACTTATTAGCCTCAACATCTTCTTCAGCCTCACCACTGACTAGACTTTCATCACCTTTTCTTCGGCCCAAATAATCTATCTCAACTTGCTCCTTCTGATGATGTTCTTCGAGACTAAATAGTTTGTTATTGTTATTGATACCAAGAAATTGTTCCTCTTGGTTGATCGGAGAGGATGACTCCTCCGCCTCTTGGGGAACTCTGATATTGGTGTGTGAGAAGGAAACTGATGAGTTTGTTGTTTGCTCGTCGTTTTGTTGAATGGATGAGTCCTCGTCAGTTGCGGCGGCTGTTTCCAAAGCGGAAGAAATGACTGCTGCAACAGTTGCTGTCGTAGTCGTTATGTCATCCAGTAATCCTGATTTCCGTTCGATTTCACTCATTTCCTTTGATAATGATGTTTGAGAATGGTTCTGCTAGGCGAGCCTACTAACTCTTGATGCTTACATTGGAGAAAAGGGATTGTGATTCCTGTTTCAAATGGGTTGTCGTCAATAACACTAAAAATACTTGGTGAAATTGAAGATGGTGACGCTCTGTGAGTAATATATTGTCGTTTATTATATAATAGAATGTTGGGAAGATGCTGTTGAGTACGAGTGACTCGTTGGAGGTTCATTTATGCTGTTGAAGTTGTAGGATTCAGATTGCCCCAGTGAAATAATTTTCATGAAAAATTACTTAAAATACTGTTGATCCATTTCCAAATCGTCAAATCAAGTTGATAATGATGTGATAGGCAAAGAGGAATGTCTTTTTTTTGTTCTGAATGGAAGTTCAGACAGGTTCGGCTATTTGGTGATATTCCTGTGTGTAAAATGAAATAAAATTGTTAGTTAAACCGTTCATGTTTATTTACAATGTTATGCTTTTGTCTTTTCCTCTTCAGTTTAGAAATGAGGATGAATATTTTATATTGGTTTCACTTCCAAACTTTGAATGTTGATCTCAATGCTGAATATTTGGCATTTTATACTTGAGACTTGAGATGAGTTTGATTGTGGCAAAGATTTTAGGGAAACATCAATATATATGAGCCTGTGTTCAAACAACATTTGGTTTCCTATCATCTTTTTACAGCCCCTTGACTCTGTCTCTCTGCGCTCCTCCGCCTTTTTCCAACCGCGAGTATGAAACGATGGAAAATCCCGTTGAGTCATTCATGCGTTATGCGA
>JAANSM010004072.1:0-11859 GCA_036850725.1 Orchesella villosa | reverse complement strand
AAAGCAGTCGATGTCAAAACGGTCAATCCTGCATCAGCAGAGAAAGCCGTAGTCGTGACCAACGCTGGCGTCAACAAAACAGATGGCAAGGTGATCGCACCTTCTTCAGAGGTCAACAATCCAGAGAAGCCCACTCTAATTACCAGGGAAAGAAGATGGGATGGATGTGGGTATAAGGGAATGTGCTAAAAATGTATAAAATGGACTCACCCTGCCAAACCATGAATTAATGCTCTATATTATGTACTGCTTCCTACAATCTCAAAAGCAATGTCTGCCTCACAAACTACGATCTCAAGAAGATGCTAAGCTAGTCTGCCTTTATTTTGAAAACAGACACTGATTATATGTCACAGTGTCAAATTTAATTTTAGCACACATTACAAAGTAGGTAGTTGTATTACATTACCGTCTATAAATGATGATCTCAATAATGACTAGCAAATAGTAGCAAGTCACGAACACGAAATACGTTCGAACTTCGAAGTTAACTTATTTACGGTAGCTTTTAAGTTGTGTAATAAATGTCAATGTGCTATTAAAGAAATTTATGCAGTAAAATAGTATACGTTTTTTCCTTTTATACTCTGATTTAATGTGCATTCCCATTTGTACTTTCCGATCGCATTGTAACTATCATGGGTATACCATTCAAAATTTTCATCTGTATTATTTGATCAGATCAAAATGTAGATAATAATGGTATCAATCAAGATGAAATTTCGTTGTATGCATGCTCAATAAGATGTTCAGTTAATTGAGAACTGCAACTTTTATTATGTGTTATGTTTATTAATTGAGTACTTCGTTTGTTTGTTCTTGCCTAAAGAGTATATATATAGTATATGTATATTGAGAATTGGTCATTCACATCACAATACAAGCTACGCACTACACGTTAAAAATCATCCTTTCTTACACATTGCACATGCATACAATTCTATACATATCTGTATTACATACAGTTTGTATTCTTTTAATTGGTCCATTATTGTAATTATTAAAATTACACCAAATGCTTGCGAAAGAAGATATTCAGTTTTTCTATAACATCTTCCACCCTGCTCCTTACATCAGGATTGCTAAAGTCGCTCGTCGCCCCAACAAAACCATGTCGCATATCTTCGTACCTGTAATGTTCAGACTTACCCTCTCCAAATCTTTGCTCGAGAATTTGTAGAAATGGAACCTTCGTGGAAATGGAAATGAAAAGAGAGTAAAATAAAGTAATACTTGATAAAATATTATGTTAGCAAAATCTGGACAAAAACTTACCATATCTGGTTCCGCATTGCTTGGAAGTAGCAATGCTGGAGCGTTAATTTTATTGGCATCCGAAGTCACAAGCCGGGATGGGTGCACAAATCCAATCGCATTAATATCTTGAAAATCTTTGTCCTCACTGGCATACACAATCATTTTGGCTCCCCAGCAAAAACCATAAAGACCAAATGACGTTATATTTTCTGTTTGCCTATAGTAATTCATCACAGTCTGCAAATCTGCCTTCACCCGCTGAAGCCAGAATCCATCTTTGTTGAATAAGTATTTGGCAGTTTCTGTAAAACTGGATGTAAATATTTATGGGCATTAAATGAAACTGTAAACTTTTCTTCATATTATGCCATTTCCCATTTAAACACTGATCAGACGCTTACTTAGGAGGTGGAAAGTTTTCAATTGCAATAGGATTTCCATGAAAAAAATCTGGAACCACTGCACGAAATCCAAATCCTGATAAACGATCAGAGATATACTTGACATGAGGATGAAATCCAAAGATATCGTGCACCGAGATCAACATCACATCTTCAAAAGTATCATTTGTCACTGCACTCTCATAAATCGTCACGTTTCCAACAACTATTTCTTGCCCAGTTGGAGGTGGCATTGAAGCCAAGTCAGATCTAGCAGGTCTTTGATGTGGTGGGAGGAAAGGTGCGCTTGAAGTGGTGCTAGAGATTTCCGTTGTTGTTGATGATGATGGCGTCTCAGCCGTTGTAGAAGTTGTCTCCGCCCTTATTGAAGTTGCCTCCGTCGTTGTTGATGAAGTTGAAGTCGTCGTCGTCGTTGTCCCTTCTGTTGTCGAAGTAGGAGGCAAAATATTGCTTTGGATTGTTGTAGAGGATGGAGGCTCATCGAAAACGGGATAAGTAGTAGTTTGAATTACTTCTTCATCCTCCTCCTTTGCATCATCTTCTGATGAAGATGTAGCTTCAACGGGTATCACAGCTTCCTCTATTTCCAACGGAATAGGAGAAAACGTCGGACCAGGATGTTCCACGACATTGTCATCATGCTCATATTCATCCTCTAAAAAGTTTGGTATGTGCATAAGCTACAAAAACTGATAATTTAAAAAATGCTTTATGAAAACTTACCGGTTCCCACAACAGACTTCGATTGAGCAAGCAGTGTTGCAAGGAGGAAAATTGCAAAAGAAAAATTCATCTTCGTTAGGATTATTATGTAATACAATATGAGCCGAAAACTTTGGGCATGCTAATTACATACCACCCCTTCACTATCACAATATTCTGCACTGACATGTGATATGATATGTGCACTCCACTTATTCAAACGCACAACTGAAGCCATCCAAAGCAATCATTCTGAAAATTTAGCATACTAATCTGCTCATCATTTGGGTGGATGAATGGATAGCATTGCTAACGTAGCAAAGGCGTCTGTTTTATGCAAATGACTTTTATGTATAAAACTTTTCTGTTGAAATAAAAGAGATCATCCATTTTGTATGTAACCTTCCTTCCCTTTAACACAACAGCCAACAATACAAAAAACTCCTTCGTGTTTATAGTGCACGTTACGTACACACAATAGTACAGGTGTACTTCTCACGCTCCAATCTATTGTCAAGTTTTTTTTCTTAATACGAGTGTATTACAATTTGGTCATTGCAATAATATTTTCGTTTTGAACTTTGTGAACCTTTTGTTAACTGTGGGTACTACACTATGCCGTTGACTGCTAGAATCTTGTCACTATTTATCATTCTGCTTTGCATGCTTCATGTTCAGTTTATTAAAATTCTATGAACAAATAATGGCGTTGGGTGACCAACGATGAAAGTGTGTAAAGTACTTCACTCCAACTTCAAGGTTCCTTGAGTAAAACAATAGGGTGTAATCTGTAAATACATCTAAGATAGGATCAAAAATATTTCGGACTTGGAGAGTTACATCATTTGATTTGATACATAAGTATATACGACCGTGATGAAAATGCAACAATGAATGATCTTCGACCAGAAGCGATTTAGCGCATAATAAAGTGGGAGTATACATTCCAGTGAACGATTTATGAATGAACACGCTTGTTAGTTGTCTCTGCTTGAAAATCTGGGAGCGTGAAACATGATTTGAAAGAATGGAAAATGAATACTAATTAACTGTGGGAATATATTCAGCTGTAAGTATGCCTATGTAATTGGTGTTGGTGGAGAGGAGTGCACAAAAAAGTGAAGGTATGTGGACTTAACCTTGGATTGTCATCATATGTATGTAAATTTCACATGGTATATATATGTGTGCGTTGTGAGATAATTTACGAAAAAGAATCGAGCAGTAAAATATTATTCATGCAACGAATCGATGAGCGAAATTGATATTCTTGAGTATGTTTCTGACTAGACAAAAAAACTCATTCGTCAAAAAAAAATTGTAATTAGGCGACAGAAAAGAATACACCTTAAGTTGAAAATAGGAAAACTCACCTTCTTGACCCCAAAATAACGAATATGAAATTGACAGGCTTGAGAACTTTACACATGAAAACATAGGATTTCCTTATTGTACTTCTGGTGTTTTCATAACTCGTGTGATTGTACAAAAGTTGAAGTGGCACTTAGCGAGCAAACCATTTCTTGGCTGTTCGTAGTACTAAGGCGTGCTAAATTTTTCATAACAATGCAGGCGTCGTGCATCTATTTACGGTATTAATTGCTAAAATAATGCAACATGGAGGATGGGAATATTAAATTGGGCAAAGGCAGAGCAATAGAACTTGAACTAAATTAGCTTTGATTTATGAAGATGCAAATTTTTGCTGATCATCAAGTATCAATCGTTATTCACGATTAAGATTTTTTTCTTTTCATCCGAAATTATTACATCCTTCCGAAGCTAATCATGAGCTAACAAATCTCATCAGTATCACGCATTTTTTCAACGTGAATGTCACTCATTTACTTTTCTATTTAACATAAAAAGTTATGCAAAAAGCAACCTTGAGCTGAATAATTTGATTAAGAATGTTACAATTACCCCTCTCATTATACGCAAAGTAATCTTAAGCAGATGAATAAAAATATTGTAAAAAACATTGTCAGGAAAATCTAACAATGCCAGTATTAGACTTTTGCTATTCATTTACTAGGTACAGGAGTGAGAAAAAATATTTCATTCATTCTATTAATAGAGCCAACTACTGATTGTGTTTGTGGAGGTGATGTTCACCGACAAGTTGAACAAGGTATGGAACAATGGAACACAATGAAAGTATGTGGTATACACAAAGGATTTGAATCTTATCTTCCTGTCAAGGGAAGAGGAATTTATCTGAAAATCATGAGACTAGTTTGCTTGACATTCCCACATAATATATTTAATTATTTAAAAAGTCCAATATTTAAATTATATATGTGTATAATCGTACAAGATTTTTTGAAGATTATAAATAAGCTGTCATTAGAATAAGCTTGTGATTGTAGTATTGCCTTAAAACGAAAGAATTTCATTTCATCAATAATGAGATCCAGAGCAGTCACTGTCCACGTTCAATTTGTTATCGAATAAGACTATCATCTTGTTCAGCATAACAAAAAGCTCATAGTTCACTTAAGAATTTTGTACAGATACACGAAAAATTTATCTACCTATATTCTAAACGTAATGTGTTGTTCGTTACAAGAGAAATATACACACAATGTTGAATGTAACTACAACTAACTTGCAAAATAGAACTTGTACATATGATATATGTTGAAAACAAAACTTGTATACCGGCTGAATTACTTAACCCGCTGAAAGGAATTAACAAAGCCTCATTTTATGAACATAATATATAGACACAGCCACGAAGATTCTACTTGCAATGTTGAATGTCAAACACGTTATTGTGTTTCAATAATGTATGTGCATCTTAAGCATTGAACAATTTTGTGAAGTGATTAACATCTTCAATACATGTGAGGGATTATGTGTAGAGTGTATACTATTACATTCACTTTACCACGATGTTAGTTCTCGCTCGTATTAATATATACTTGTCTGATACCTTATCAGCTTATGTCCTGCTAATTGAAGAGTACATAATGTGTTCTGACTCTATATAACACCTCCTCAGCATCTAATATCAAACATGCATGTACTAAATCTTTAAAGCATACTTAGCTATCAATATTTTACTTGATATGATAATAAACTCGCACATATACAGGCAAATACTGTTTCAGAATCGTGGCATTCACTCTACAAGCGAAAGCCTTAGATTCTTTTAAGCATTACAATGAATTTAATTTGACAGTTCCCTTCCATTCCAAAGTCGTAAAGAATATCTACTCTAAATTCAATTTATTATTAGGGTGAGTACATATTTGACGATGAGTGCAATTAATATTTTGTGTGAATTAATTTGTTCTGCCCTTGTCACCGTATAGGCAATGCTACACCTACTGTGCAAATGTTATCTGAGATCTTATCAATGATAATCACTAATTAACATAAGTATTCATCAATTTCTCAACTACCGTAATTTACCTTGTTAAGTTCCAAGTGAGAGCCCTGAACGTGGTCAACTGAGTACAAAATGGGAACTCATCAAGAACTATTGGTAGAGGAAAATTCCTTTGTTCCACCAACTTACGATGCTGAATTCCATGACGCACAAAATGAAGCTGCATTGATTCATCGGATGCCTTACAGAATGTTAGGAAACACAGGATTACCTTCGTCACTATTATCCTATGGTGGAAGCGCTTTAGCCAACTATTACAGGTGAAATTTGAGAAAAATGAAATATTATGATAATCATTTGGTTTGCAATTACTACACTGGTAGTTTTTTAATTTTTAATTATTTTCAAATGTTTTATTCCCTACCTGCATAATTAAATCAAATCTAGTGATAATGCCAGTCGCAAAGAGAGTATTGAAGCCATCCAACTTGCATTGAGGTCAGGAGTTAACTACATTGAAACTGGACCTTGGTATGGTCCTTCGGAAGAAATTATAGGAGAGGCATTGAAGGATGTGCCCCGCAAGACATTCTACATATCAACCAAAGCAGGACGATACTACACTCCGGGATGGGAGGGTCGTTTCGATTTTACTGCTCAGAAAGTGCTAAATAGCGTAGAGGCAAGCTTGGAAAAACTTGGCTTGAAATATGTTGATATTATCCAGGTAAATTGTCTTATTATTAACATGACATAATTAATTATTAGGTTAATTTTTTGGTCATTAAGAATCATAAAGGTATATGCAATGGAATGTTTGATTAATAAATGCATCTTTCTACAGGTTCACGATGTTGAATTTTGCTTAGACCAAGAAATTCTTCTGAAGGAAACGTTACCAGCTTTGGAATCTGTTGTCAAAGCGGGCAAGGCAAAATACATTGGGATCACGAGTTACTGCCTTGAGTCTATGAAAAACTTGATAGAAAAGTCACCGGTCAAGATTGACAATATTCTGTCATATTCAAGATATAACTTCCATGATATATCTTTGGAATCATATGTACCATATTTTGAGGTACATAATGATTGCCAAAATAATTCATGTCAATATATGGAATGGACAGTGGTAAATTCTATATTTAAAATTATGATTTTAGACTAAATATATTTTTGTTCGTTATAGTCGAAGAACGTAGGTGTTATTAATGCTTCACCAGTAGCAATGGGTCTTTATACAACACGTGGACCACCAGCTTGGCATGCTGCTTCCGAAACAGTGAAGAAGTTAGCTAAGCAAGTAAGTGATTTGACCTTAGCTAAAGGTTTATCTATCGAACATGCGGCTTTGGGATTTGGATTGCGTCCAAGGAATGCGAAAATTGCATCTACTCTAGTCAGTATGCCTACGATAGGAATTCTCCAAGAGAATCTTGAAATTGTATCCACGCCTTATACAGTTGAAGATGAATTGTTTTACAATAGCATTTTCAAGATATTTAAAGACGGATTGCAAAATGAGCCTGGGCATTGGGAAGGGAAAGAGCTGTTGGATTACAAAAAGTGGATGGGAGTGTAACTTATGTATTTGGACTGTGCAACGTTATGCAAATGCTACAGTTTAACTTCCTATCAAATAATGAATAAATTATTATATAAGTCTTTCATACCAGAAAATTATTTTGTCATGCAATGTCATAAAGAATATAGACCTATTGTAGCGAATTTTTAGCGTGTACAAAGTTCGTGATGTTTATGTAAGCTCAATAAAAATAATTTCCCTTTCCGGTCGTAGACCTTTAGAGATTCCAGTACAATATGATGAGGTTTTTGCAAATATTTACTTGCGTGTTAAACACATAGCTTCGGTCCCATTGGGAGCCTACACTCAACTTTGTTTTGGCCAGTTTCACTAACATATTCGGCTTCGGTACACAGAATGTTATAAAAAATATGCAATGAGCGGAGCATTTCCACGATACTGGCATACTACGTTATACATACTATACAATATGCTACCATTGACCATAATCGTTTAGAATGTATGGACATTCAGTAATATCATACTTTATACTAATCTACACTACTGATGACTGACAGAATTACTCACGCAGCGCAAAGCATTTAACGTTTCCAGTTGGCATAAATTCTTCAACGTTTTCGGCATTGTTATTGATTACAGATTATGGATTAGAGAGTCGAAATATTTTACAAATACAGACTAAATATTTACAGTCAGTGACCCAAATAAAGTACATAAATTATTATGTGATGTGATGTGATGTGGGGTTGTCTACTTCATCCATAATGATAGCTTACATACCAGTCGTTTTGAGTTGTGTATTGTATAAATGTTCGAAAATTGTAATGAAAGGAAAGAAATTGTCCATGCAAGCAGCTCAAGTGGATCATAGACAAAGCTGTGAGCATTGCAGTGAATTAAGTTTCTGGATGAAAGAGGANAATGTTCGAAAATTGTAATGAAAGAATTTAAATTGTCCATGCAAGCAGCTCAAGTGGATCATAGACAAAGCTGTGAGCATTGCAGTGAATTAAGTTTCTGGATGAAAGAGGAAAAAATGTTTTTTATCCACGAACAGTATATTTGTTTCTATCAGTCAGCACTTTTCTCTGTGTAGTTCGTTGGTTTAAACAGAACATGAATGGAATGCAAGTTTTTGTTTGCTTTCTTTGAGTGTCGAGTTGAGTGTATGGAACAAGCATAAACAAAATTCTACTGACTTGAGATATATCTTATAGTACGACTTCATAAATGCAATGCATCCTTACATATACCAGATCTAACCCGCATTTTAGTGTACATGTGCGCATGTTACTAGACATTTTGTATGCACTGTGCATGTGCATGTATATAATATCCCACCACAGCAGAGATTTCAGCTGGTGAAGTGGAAAGCAAACGCACTTTTATTTTTCGTATAAAAACATGATTTTGCACCATTTAATATAAATTTATGTGTATATTACATATCACTTTCAAATTGAGCGTCCTATATTTAATATTTTGAAGTGCTCTTTACTGTGCGGTCTAACAATCTGAAGCCTGGGAATAGCGTAAATCTCTAGTGCTGATATACTGCGATATACTAGTCATGTTTGGAATGCAAGGATAGAGTAACTGGAACGTAACAATTGTTTTAAATTGCATTGAACGTGTATGTTGTATGTACGCCTTGATGAAATTCATCCCATCGTCAGTGAGATATGAGTATACGGAAATTATTTATAGAGGTTTGATTATACCAATAAGAGTTGATCACCTAGTGCTTCGCATAATCGTTGAGTCATTTTTACGTTTGTACCTCTCTTCCACAAATTTTGAGTTGGTTGTGATCTGTTACTACAACTTGAAGAAGGCAGCCAAGGAATGATTCTTAATGTTGTGAATTTTTAGCATGCCATGCACAAGGTAACAGGCTGGCCAATGCATTAAACGTAACCTACATGATGTAATGATTAAATGGGTAACTATAATGAAAACATAATAACGACCCAACGGATAGCAGAATATATAGCTCGCACTTCGCACTGTTTATATATTATATGCATTCGAGATGTGTGGTAGACGACCATGAGAGTTATACCTGTGGAGGTTCTCAGGCGAAAGGGAGATTATTACTTACAAATTTTTGCACATTACTGAATTAAGGAATTTCTTAGCCTGATAGCAATAAAGAAACTGGAAATTCAGACATGGGATTACGCTCACTAAACTTTGATCCAAGCTCAGAGTTTTTAAAAACCTGGATGGATATTTATAGACGAAGTTAATCTTCCAATGATAACTTTCAACTCAACAGTGGACTTCAGATAACATATCATTATCAGATCGCACAATTGTGTCTTTAAAGTTCATAAACATGCCTTTGAAAATCAAAATGCCCGAGTGTTGCTTGAATATCAAAATGCCAGCGTGCTGCAAGAATCCGGAGATTCGTGCAAGGATGTATTCGTACATTTATTTGGTAAGAGAAAAATAACTTTCTATGACTATATGATCTATACTTACGCTGCAATAAAACAAGCCTCGTTACCGTATCCTTCTGCATCAGGAACCGAAGTCATCCTTTTGTGTGTCTTATTGTTTTTTGTTTCTAGATCTTTGGAGTCTATCAAATTATCACTTTTTGGTATGACGTAGCTGGATTTTGGCAAACGTGGCGTTATATACTTATATTTATAGGTAAAACTGATAGGGGAGTTACATTTCCTATTTTATTTAACTTTCCTATACGGTTAAATATCCTTATATTAAAACATTTTGTCATTTAAATTTCTTAGCGTTTGTGGTGCCACCAGTTGTTCTTGGTTTTATTCTACTAATTGCCGTCCACAAGGTAAAACCCGTTTCAAGATTAAATTTAAAAAATAACGAATTTTTAACGAGTTTTTAAGTTTGAATGTGATGAGACTTTATTTTGTTACAGCGTGAGCTTAAGAAAACTTGGATATGGTGGCTTCTCGAGATACTTTTGTTGGCTCTCTTTGCAACCCTCTATTTGGTTGGAATCCATGCTCTTTCTTGGAAAACTGTTTTGGTTAACCTAGTTTTACAAGTGGCAATACGCCTTCTGGGACTGAAAATCATATATGACTACATGCTCTTCCTTAGTGAAACTCTGGAATCCGGCAGCGGAATCAATAGGATTGATGTCAGTAAAACTGGATTGGAAATGAGCACGACTACGAACGGGGCAACGACAACACCAGTTGCTCCTCCAACTACGAGTACAAACCCATTTGAAAATGTCCCATTAGATGACCCATGGTCAGGGCAAGATAAAATGTAGAGAATCAGAATTACAGACTAGATCAACGTTCAACTAGTTTACTTACTAGTCATACTTTTTAAATGCTACTGAACGTAATTTCATTTAGTTTCAGCTTAAATAGAATCGAAAGTGTCTTTGGACATGTTTCAATACCTTTATTTATGAGGTAAAAACTGCAAGATGCGAAGCAGTTGAAAACGTAACGTTAACTTTTCGGGTTTTATTTCAAATCGCTTAAGATCTCAGCTAATGTCACAATTTTAATAGAAACGTAAAAGTCAACTTTAAATACTCTTTACGTAGTAATAGAGAAGGATGTATGAGATTGTTGGAGTCTTCTTTTCAACTGTGATTTAACTTTATATGTTGGTTCAAGCGGACATCAAATACGGTTCGTTCCGAGATGAGATTTGACCTAATTTGCCATAAGGGATCTTCCGTCTTAATTGTTGCTCTTGTTATTGTTCTTCTGAAGTGAATTTATTATAGTGTGCCAGTATTTTACTCGCGATTTGTGTACAAATGTATTCAGTTATGTATTATTTGTTCCGCTGTTGATTTTCATGAAGCTACTGACTTATATGTATATTTATATTTCTTCTGTACTTTGAAGCGATCACTGTTAAAGAAGGTAGATTAAACTGATCATTCGTAAAATGTCTCAAAGAGTTGGCAGCTTATGATGAATTATTGTTTTATTATTATACTTTCAAATGGATTGTGTTGATTTTCATTATTATATATGTAATATATATAAATTTTCAGTCAAGTTCACAATGTACAGCCATAGTGGAAATTATATGAAACTGAAACACTACGTATGTGTTTTAACGTATGATTTGAGTAAAATTCTTGAATCGTGAGGATACAAAGTGTTTGTGCTTAAAAAGGAGAAATCCGTATGCTGAAGGTATTTTAATTGCTTGCTGATGTTCGTGATTTTAATATTTTTCTTTCATGCACTGTTCCAGAAGATTTTTACAAATATATATATACATTTCACAATCACAATAAGTCAATTTCAAAATAAAATTAAAGCTAATATGAACCAATAGTTTGATAGAATGTCATAATTTGTAACTATTCACTAATTGTTATCGACATTGTCAAGTTACATAAAAATAGCTGATTAATCACAAAATTACTTTCACTACTCACTGTTCCTTTTGTGACAGTTCTTTATAAGTTGCTGGATTTCTGAAACCCTTGTGGATTTTTAGACTGCCAACGCCAGCAATCAGAACCTGGATTTAATAAATGATATGAGCATTTTTCAAATCAAATAGCTATTAGCAGATATATGCAAGTAAATCCTTATAAAACTTACACATATCAGCCAAAGATTTTTCGGCTTTCCACCCAAGTTCCTTTG
>JAANSM010004071.1:0-11859 GCA_036850725.1 Orchesella villosa | reverse complement strand
ATGAGCTTCCGGGGAGTTTGCCGTTGGAATTTCGGCGTGGAGGCACCATGCCATAATAATTTTGTAACGCTCACAGACTTAACTTCTCGGAATTCACACGCATTAAGTAAATACATATGTATGACTTGGAAAAACTATAAAGCACTTGGACCAGCCAACAAAACCAACCACCAACAGCGTTTCATTGTGAGCACCTCAAAATCTGAAATATAACTGATGCTCTGGAGCTGGTCAAGGTAGGTTCATACGTACATTCTTATTAACATGGGAGAAAGCATATAAGTTCCATGAGAAACAAAATAACCTTGTGAAGAAGGTAAACTGTTTCTGCATAGGTTCTATTCATTGGATTCATTGCATATAAAGTCGTTGGTGAATATAATATAATCAGATAGCGTGACAGTACCGCATTGTGTTCGAATCGGATGGGTGAGCCGAGGGGGATGCTTATGGTCAGTTGGGTTTGTGTGTGCTCAAGAAGTTCCATGGAGATGTCCCACTAGGACTCTCCTGTTCTGTCTGCGTTAATTGCCGATGATGACACGCAGAGGTATGCATAGAAATGTGTTTCAGGTGGAGAATGCCGAATGGAGAAAGCGGTGGTTTGCTTTCTTTTCCACAGGTTCTCACATTCACGTTCACCTGAGCATTCATATGTCGCGTTTTGTTTTGTGCATATAAAATTCTTCTACCAATGCTATATCTAATTATGACATTGGAAACACATATAGCCATGGAGTACTATGCTCTATACCTTGCCATATGAATATTTTTACGTCGCGTCGCTTTCACGGGCATTTCAATTGTGTACCTTGCCTATATAAGTATGTATATGCCTTGTGTGATGCATGTAAAAGGGAAGTCAACGTAATGAGTTTGAGCAAATGATAAAAGCTTGGTTGATGTTTATATGTGTACCTTCAACCTTATGAATTTCTGCAAAATATGGTCAATGCCAAGTGTAGTACATGAATGTTACATTAGCATACCCTTTTGTAGACTGCAAGAGTTTTTACTTTGTGACGATTGACGATGTTAACGTTGACGAGTTGGGAAGTGAAGACATGCCAATTTCATTTTATTCAGGTAGTGTTCCTAATATACAAGGTTATGAGACAATTTTCTCCATTCCCTTTGCCATTGATTATAATAGACTTTTATATACTATATGAATCATGAAAAATAACGCACCTTGGTTGTGACTCCTATAAAATCGATCATGAAAAATTGGTGACACAACTTTATTTGTCCTTGATTTTTAGTCGTATACAAAACCTGATATTTTTCCTTTGGAATATACTGCCGGATATTTTAATTCAATATTGAAACTAAACTATAGATATAAAATTTAATATAATTTTGTTAAGAAGAAATCGAAAACAAGAAACTCATCCAGTTCTTCTCAAGAGCCAACTATAATTTCCTTCTGTGCAACTTCCGAATTCGACGGTGATTGGTTCATTGGAGTTCCTTAAAATAGAAGACAAAATCGAACATTTAAATCGATGATGATGGGAAGCGTGTGGAACGTTATATAAAGCCAAAGCATTCAACTTAGAAAGTTTATGCTTTTATGTGCGTCTTCTATTCTTGTTCAATGTTGAATGTGACGGGGCGTGAAAATAACATTTTGCAAACCTAGCCAATATTTGTTTTGACCATATCAACTTTCTACAAATGACAAAATGTTTTGACATTTCTGATCAAGTATTAAAAGTCGCATGACTCTCTCTCTCATACATTTTTATGTGTAGAAAGAGAAGAAACGCTATTACGCAACATATCTGCTAAGCAATCATACCAGTCGGCTGTCCATCACGCCACGCCACTCCTTCACATACAAAAGTGCATTGATAATGCAAATTGTGGCTCAGAACATAATTTCGTAGACATATGCCAGATCTGGTTAATTTCATGGAACTTTGTTAGGTTCTTTGTCTTTTATGGCAAGCAAACGATTATAAATCCCTTTATCTTTACAAGATGACATTTGTTTTAACTTTAAAACAACGGTGGTCCCATCTTTTACCACTACCATATATATATACCTCTTCGGGCATCTGAAACGTTGTAACATGTTTAATTTCAAACACCCAGAGTTTATCATTAACTGTCATGGGATAATTTTACACGACAAGCAGTTTTTCTCATGTTTTTCTGCCTTATTCGGACGAATGAGTAATGTCTTCATAATTTGAGAGTAATAGAAATAGCTAACCTTTGATTGGCAACTAAACACAAATTAGTTTCCAAGTTCAAAATTTTGTATATGTTTGGGTTGGACAGATTTTCGAAAGCGTAAAGTCTTGCTCTATCTCTTGATGATCCCTCTGGTAAGTATACGCTCAGCACGTTTTTCCCTACTAAGCCATTGGATAATGCCACTTGGTTAGTACCTGAAAATTAGAAACCAAATCAGTTACAATTTTTTACTTTATCAGTATCAGGAAGGATAAAGGGAGCGCCACGACTCTCCACCCACAATTACTTACGATGACATTGAATAAAGAATGAATGAATATTTTACTTATATTGTTGATGTTTACCGTAAAATGAGGTGCCCCACTTCTGATCTCTTCCATTTTGATAGGGTTCCATTGTCACGGAACCAAGCTGTTCCCCATCAACAGGCGAATTAGCTTGCGCGGCCTACATATTAACAGAATAGTGCACTTACAGCATATTGCAAAAATCTATAGAAAAATATGTGTTTATTATTATTGCTATTAGAGCGTGTGAATAAATTATTGTGTCTAACCAGGTCAAGGGAAAATGCAGTATTGTGCATGGAATATCCGGCTCCATCAATAATTTTTTCAGCCGAAGATAAAAGGGAAGACTTCTCTTGTTGTGGGAAATTCCTAAAATGATGAAGTACTAAAGTTTGTGAAAATATTCGCAGTGTCCCTATAGATTTAAAAGTAGAAATTTCCATACCAAACTGAAGAGACTAAAGTATTTACTGTTAAGAGTCCCAGTAAAACCGCCACGCTTCCCATTTTAGATCCCATTTTTGAAGCAGACTTTTTAAAGCACAGTTTTATCGACATCAAGCGAGTTCAATTTGCTACTAGTTAGGTTCTCCAGTAAAGCCTGGGAGTTTTGTTACAGCGGTTCATCTCATTGGACCCAGAAAACTTAACTAGGTTATCAAAAATCAAACATTTTTTGTGAACCAGGCATGGGCATAATTTGTACGAAATGCAATATGCATTCAACCAATTTCAATATGTCTACCAACTACACTAAAACAATCAGCAGATGCTTAATTATGCGGATGAAATTCATCGAGAACTAATGTGAATTAACAGACGATTCATTTTATTCATTAAATTCGGAGTTCTCCCGAACTGGCTATGTATGTAATGAAGACCCTGGATTATATATACAAGCAAATTGGGTAGCCGTCGACACTCAATTATTGACAATTTCAATCCGAAACGTTCAATCAAGATCCATAAAATTACGAAAATACTATTATTATTCAACTCTAAACATGGTTTAAATAAACAAAAATAGTACGTATTGAAAGCACATAACAGCGTTACATAATCATAAGAAAAAAGAAGTGGATCATGCTACTCGTCGCGACATGATCCATGATGTTTCTCATTTTCCATTGGAATTCCAAAGAATTCAGTGATGTGCAACAACACGAAGCTTCTTAAAAAGATTCACAGACGAAGAGGACGAAGGTGTTACAAAATAATCCCTTCTGGATTTCTGCTACATATCTTCAATCTTTGTCTCTTCTTGTCCATTTCATAACATAACAAGTTTTGAACAACTGGTTTTGAGGTTAAGTGGTTTTCCGTCACCATCAACGATCAACTAGGTACGCATCCGCACCACACATAATAAGATTACTATGAGTATCATTATATCATGAATTCAGTTCCTTCATTTCTGAGTAATCAGAAGTAATGCTATCTTATATAGATATCCATTAAACATTTGTAATCGAAATCCTCAGTTACAAGCCAGCACATTGCCGGGTTTTTATACATATATAGATGACATGCAACAAGTTCCAATCCCTTTCCTCTTAAAAACATTTGGATTAGAGATATTAGCTTTAAAGTGAATGTGTGCCAACGTGAACAAATGGTTGACGATGGATAACATGGAGCAGAACCTGTATGCGTATATATGTTTGTGGCAATTATTGTAATAACGTCTGGAGCCTGGGCATGTTGTGTGTTGTATATGTGCAAATGTGTTACTTAAGATGTTAAAAAAATTATTTCATATTCATCATCATACTGTATGTAACTACACACATACTTACTATGAACTATGTATCATAATGTCGTATGAGCTGTAAAGGATTTAAGGTGTATCTAGCTGTTATGAAGTTGTTTACAAAGATAACGTGTGGTACGCAATGCAGTTGTGCCTGGGGCCCGCAGTGATTTTTTTCACATGGGACCATCTATCAGCTTGTTAGTTTTAGGATGCATGCACAATATTTTCCACATGTCTTCATTTCTTGATTGATCATGAACATGGATGAGATGAGAAGAGAAAAGAGATGGACATCATCATCTATCCATAATCCTTTTGCGGCACCTCAGATATAGCTCAGTCTTTCATCGACGAAGGTACAAGGCAATCGAGCTAGTGTCAATTCTAGTTTTTACGAAGATATAAGTACGATAAGTTCTATCAGCATTGAAATTAAAGTTTAGCAAGGCGAAGGCCGATATACTGCTCGTGTTCAAGAGGAATTTTAGTGACAATCGGAAAGTAACTGCTACTTTTCGGTTTGCTGTAGTTTGTTAACTATCGGAATCAATAAAAATCAATAATTCAATATTCATCGTGAATTAAGTTTTTAAAAATGTTGTTCCCAACAAAATCTTCGCCGTTAGTCTTCTACCTTAATGGAGACAAGGTACTCGCAATGCTGTCAAAATATTTTTTATTATGTACCTTTAAACTATTTATCCCTGCATCTTCTTTGGGAAGAAGCCTAGAATAATGTAAAACACACCGGAAAATTTACTGGGGCTTCTCCGCATCCGGCTAGAATAGTTTTCTAAGTCATCTTCAATCTTACATCATAAAACAACATGCATGAAGAAACAGGAGATAGATAGTTATTACGACGTTGTCGTTCAAAGACGCAATTTGCCCCACGTCATTTTCGATTAGGGTATAGCTCATAAAATAGCTTAGAAGAATTTGCTCCAGCATTGAGAATATATAGAACCCAATTATTTAAGATTTATGACTATATTTTAAGATCTTTGACACAACCACACATGTGCTGAGCATGTACCACGCAATTAATTTGGTTTAGATACTAAAACCCTGTAGCACAACCACATTAACATTTTAATATTATGCTCATCCACATCATTCGATTTTTTGCTATTATGACAGGTCGTAGACGAACATGTTAATCCAGAATGGACGTTGTTGACTTACCTGCGAAACAAGCGTAAGCGAGTTTTTCATATACATATGAATTACTTGTATAAATACTTTGAGTTCGAGATTATGTAAATGCTATACAATGCAGAACTTCAAACAAGGAAAATTGGTTTCAGAATTAAGTTATTGTAATACTTCTTTGTATTTTAATACTGTCAGGAAGACTTCCAGGAACAAAATTGGGATGTGCAGAGGGTGGGTGTGGAGCCTGTACTGTGATGGTGCAGCGATTCGATAGGGAAAATAAGAAAATTGTGTAAGATGCAAAATTTAGATAATAAAAAAACATGCAAAACGACGACAATAATTCATCAGCGAAGAAATGTAATCGTTTAAATAGGAATTATGCGGTAAACGCGTGCTTAACCCCTGTTTGCACCGTCCATGGCATGGCAGTTGTCACCGTTGAAGGGATTGGCAACGTTGCAAAAGGACTTCATCCCGTACAGGTATTCTATATAGACTATAAAGCAAAATTTTGTAAACGCATTGACATCTAATTAACTAACGCGTCCAACATCGTAAAAACAGGAAAGAATAGCAAAGAGTCACGGTTCTCAATGTGGATTCTGCACTCCTGGCATAGTTATGTCCATGTATACTCTCATCCGAAACAAAAATGTTCCCAGTATGGATGACGTGGAAGTAGCATTCCAAGGGAATCTTTGTAGATGCACAGGATATCGTCCCATTTTAGAAGGATTTAAAACGTTGACAGTTGAAGGTGGAGCTGGAGGTTGTTGCGGTGCCGGGAAGCAGAGTGGTGGTTGCTGCGGAGGTCAAGTGATGAATGGAGGATGTTGCATGCAAAATGGAGCTGGTTGTCCAAATGGCGCCGTTGAAAATGGAGTAGCCAATGATGAAGTCAGCTTATTTGATCCATCCACTTTTAAACCTTATGATCCACAAGCAGAGCCAATCTTCCCACCAGAACTCCAACTAACTGAAAAGTATGACCAGCAATACCTGGTTTTCAATGGGGAGCGCGTGACTTGGTATCGACCCACAAAAATTGAGCAACTTTTGGAACTCAAAGCAACTTATCCATATGCGAAACTTGTTGTTGGAAACACAGAAATTGGGGTCGAAGTCAAGTTCAAAAATTTACATTATCCCGTTATTATTCAGCCAAATCATGTTCCAGAACTTGTTGACATTCGTGTTGAGGACAAGGGAGTTCGATTTGGAGCTGCGGTTACTCTTTCTCAAATTGAGGATGTGCTCCGGGAGCAAATTACAAAGAAACCAGCTTATAAAACGAGGGTTTTCAGTGCGATTGTTGAGATGCTAAGATGGTTTGCTGGGAAGCAGATTCGAAATGCTGCTGCGGTGGGTGGAAATATTATCACTGGAAGTCCTATCTCCGATTTGAATCCATTGTTTATGGCAGCCCATTGTGAATTAGTACTTCGAAGCAAAAGTAAACGAAAAATCTTTTATTAAAGCCTAATTCATTATTGTTAACTGTATGAAAAATGCATGATTGAAATTTTAGATGAAACACGTGTTGTTCAAATGGATGACTCATTTTTCACGGGATACAGAAAGAACATCTTGAAATCTGAAGAAATTCTTACCTCCATTCTAATTCCTTATACGAAAGAAGTGAGTTTTACATTTACATTCAGTTATTACACTTTTGTATAATGTACCTATTTTTAGCACTTTTTAATTACAACAGGATGAATATTTTTGGGGCTTCAAACAAGCAAAAAGAAGAGATGACGATATTGCCATTGTGAACGCAGGAATGTTTGTCCGATTCTCCGTTGGAACGAATGTGATTGCCAACATAAACCTAGCTTTTGGTGGTATGGCTCCCACAACAGTAATGGCTAGAACTACAGCTTCCTCGTTAATTGGTCACCAATGGAATGAAGGGGTAGTTGAAGTCGCATCCAAAACTTTAATTGAAGATCTGCCGTTGGCAGCTAGTGCGCCTGGAGGCATGATTGAATTCAGACGTTCCTTGACGTTAAGGTAAATAAATACAATATAAGCAAACACATGACCATTTAGGCCAATTCCCAATCTTTCATTTTCTGAAACTAATTTTAATTTTTTAATTTTAGCTTCTTCTTCAAATTCTACATGATTGTTCAAGAGCAATTAAGCAAAAAGTTGCCTTATGTCAAGCCTCTTGCACCACAATACAAAAGCGCTATAAATCTTTATCACCGCGACGCCCCAGAAAGCATTCAGCTATCCCAAATTGTTCCAAGTGGACAGCCAGACTATGACTTGGTTGGCCGACCTGTTGCTCTACGTCTCAGCAATGAAACAAGCGACTGGGGAAGCTGTTTATATTGATGACATGCCCAAGTTCGAAAATGAGCTGTATTTGGCACTTGTGATGAGTAGCCGAGCACACGCTAAAATATTATCCACTGATGCTTCGGAAGCTTTGGAAATGGAAGGAGTTGTTGACTTTGTGTCTGCAAAGGTAATGAAATTATCATATTTAATGAATTTTTATCCCTAAATCGTGATACTCATAAAAAGCTTGATGTTGACTGACAGGATATTCCCAACGAAAGAAATTCAGTTGGTGGAGTCATCTCATGATGAAACTGTGTTTGCCATTGATGAAGTAACTTGCGTTGGTCACATTATCGGAGCCATCATTGCAAATGATCAAGCCACAGCTCAGAGGGCAGCCAAAACGGTCAAAATTAGTTATGAAGATATTCAACCAGCCATTATAACAATTCAAGATGCCATCAAACACAACTCCTTCTTCCATGACTGGACTAAAATTATCAAGAATGGGGATGTAGAAAAGGGTTTCAGGGAATCAGATCATACTCTTGAGGGAGAAATGTATCTCGGAGGTCAAGAGCACTTTTACCTTGAAACACAAGCTGCCATCGCTCTCCCAAAGTTGGAAGATGGGGAAATGGAAATATTTTCCTCTACTCAAAACCCAAGTGAAATCCAGCTTTTGGCTGCAGAAGTTCTTGGAGTTCCAGAAAACAGGATTGTGGTGCGAACCAAGAGGATGGGAGGAGGTTTTGGGGGGAAGGAAACTAGAGGAATGTTGGTAGCTTTACCAGTTGCTGTTGCGGCTCAAAAGTATTCCAAATACATTTATAGTAAATTAAATAAGAAACATTTTTGCATGAATATAAAGAGTGAATGAATTTTTAGATTGAAGAGACCCATACGCTGCATGTTGGATCGGGATGAAGATATGGCTTGCAGTGGAACAAGACATCCCTTCTTATGCAAATACAAAGTCGGTTTCAAATCCGATGGGAAACTAACTGCTCTCAGGTTAACAATGTACAACAACGCTGGAAACAGTTTAGATTTGTCTGCATCTGTAATGGAACGCGCTGTGTTTTAGCGCAGACAATGCGTACAACATTCCAAATGTGGATTTTACGGGTATCGTTTGCCGAACCAATATCCCATCTAACACAGCCTTCAGAGGATTTGGAGGTCCGCAAGGAATGATGTTTTGTGAAAATATAATGGACCAAATTTCCGACAAGTTAGGAATGGATTCGGTTAAGGTACATATAGATTTATTTTCCTCAATACGGAACATAAATCCTCTCTACTCATTTGTACATATACAACCTAACATTCAATATCATTATTAATACTTCTATCTGAACAGTTACGGACGCTGAATATGTACAAAGAAGGAGATAAAACACATTACAAACAATCCCTGTCTTACTGCACCCTCTCCAGATGTTGGAATGAATGCTTGGAAAACGCTGCCTATGAACAAAGGCTCGCAGAAGTCGCAGCATTTAACAAGGAGAACCGATGGAGGAAAAGGGGACTAGCTGCAGTTCCCACCAAGTTTGGTATCGCATTCACAGCCCTCTTCCTTAACCAAGCTGGTGCACTGGTAATTGTTTACAGGGATGGTTCTGTGCTGATGAGTCATGGTGGTACGGAAATGGGCCAAGGGCTCCACACCAAGATGATTCAGGTTGCAAGTAGAGCACTTGAAATTAGTGCGGATAAGATTCATATAATGGAGACCGCCACGGATAAAGTACCCAATACTTCTCCAACTGCTGCTAGTGCTGGCTCGGATTTGAATGGGATGGCTGTTTTGGTACATGATTAATAATAAATAAATATAACTCTTTACCAACTTTACTTTACGCATTCATGTTTTAAAAACGAATCTTATCCGATCCTTCAGAATGCCTGCAAAACAATTAAAGAAAGGCTGGAGCCTTATATGAAAGCAAATCCAAAGGGAAAATGGGACGATTGGGTCAATTCGGCTTATTTTGATCGATGCAATTTATCAGCAACTGGATTTTACAAGTACTTATCCATTTTATCAAAAAATTATATACCATTGCTTAACTTTTCTATGAGTCTTTATCGGGGACATTTTCTAATTATTACATTACTCTTATTTAGAACCCCAGACATCGGTTTCAACTTCAAAGAGCAAACGGGCACACCCTTCAACTACTTTTGCTTTGGGGCTGCGTGCGCGGAAGTAGAAATTGATTGTTTGACTGGAGATCACGAAGTAAATTGTGATAAACATTTCAAATAAATAAAAACATTTTATTCTTACTTGCTTTCAGATTAAGAACTAGTATTAATGCAACTGAAATGTAAACTTAGGTTCGACGAGTTGACATTGTGATGGACGTTGGAGAAAGTTTGAACCCAGCAATTGATATTGGCCAGGTGGAAGGTGCGTATATGCAAGGGTACGGATTGTACACGTTGGAAGAGCTTCGGTTTTCCCCTCAAGGATTTTTACTGACGAAGGGACCAGGCATGTATAAATTACCTGGGTTTGCAGATATTCCACAAAAATTCAATGTTTCTATTTTGCGTGGTGCTCCGAATCCCAAGGCTGTGTTTTCATCAAAGGTAAAAGAGTTTACGAAGGGACCAGGCATGTATAAATTACCTGGGTTTGCAGATATTCCACAAAAATTCAATGTTTCTATTTTGCGTGGTGCTCCGAATCCCAAGGCTGTGTTTTCTTCAAAGGTAAATGAGTTAATAATTGAATTGAGGGTTCTTTAAAACATGATTATAGTAATTAAGGATTTATAATTTTCCATTGTCTTTTCAGGCGGTCGGAGAGCCTCCATTGTTCTTGGCAGCCGCCACTTTCTACGCTATAAAAGATGCGATAAAAGCAGCCAGAACTGAAAATGGCATAACTGGACCTTTCCGTTTGGATTCTCCAGCGACTGCGGAAAGGATTAGGATGGCGTGCGAAGATCAATTTACCCAAAAGGTATGAAGTGAATTTGTTCAATAATATTTTGTGGCATAATGAACATCAATTACCTTCCATAGTTCACAATTAATACTACTAAAATTTCTATTTCAGTTTCCACCAGCCACCCCAGGTAGCTTCAAGCCATGGTCGGTGTTCGCCTAAAGAGTCAGTAGAAACTTACTTGGGCATATTGTACAGAGATATCCTAAACGACCGACTGACCAGCAATTAATGTTGTGATTCTGCGGACAGAATCAAGTTTCCTTATTTTGTTCAATAAATATATATGTTATTCATTCATTCAGAACTTCAATCAACCTCCATATTTTTCAATTTTTATTGCATAATAATACTTATATAGTACATTTATAAGTGTTGTTTCATGGATTTCTCAATTTTAAATATATTCTTAAATTCACTATCATTTAAGAAATACATACATAAGCTCTTTCTGTTCTTGGAGAAGATTTACATATATATATATAATCTATGTCATTCATTCGGCTATATCATCACTCATACTTGCGACATCATTTTTTATTTGTCATTTTGTATTAACATTCATTCATATAATGCATCTTACCATTGTAATAAATACAAATAATTTTTATTCTTTGGTTTATTCCTAGAAATACAAGTTTTTTACTTACACTTTATACAACTATACCCCTCTTGCTAAAACTTGGTAAATTGGAAGGAGAGACAGAATTTAACCAAAAGAATTAAGAATATACAGTTGAGTGCTGTGAGAAGAAGTCAATCTACATATAATATGCATTGCTAATTTCTACCATCTAAGTTTGCAATAAACTAACTTTAAACAAGCTATATATATATATAACTAATGACTCGAATCAATTGCATCACGAGTAGGACCTGATTTCAGATTTGGTAACCAGAATCAGTAAGGCCTACTGTGAACAAACAAATATAAACAGTTGACGATTAAGTTAAAGTATATGCATTGTCACTTGATTTTTGCTTCAGTAATCATTAAGTACAGAAAATGGATAACCAATTATATATGCTGAAGTATAAGTACTAAAGTACCTGCAACTATATATATAATCTTTGATAAAACTATATAGCCTGGTTTCCTTTAGAATTTCTTAAATGATTTTTACATAATTTCTCAAGAGGCCTATATTTGCTTTACAATGTCATTATACACATTAATATCATCATCACTACTATCACGCTCT
>JAANSM010004070.1:0-11863 GCA_036850725.1 Orchesella villosa | reverse complement strand
GTGAATTTCGTGACATTTCGAGCTGGATTTTATTAGTGCTTATTATAATAAGAGACAAACATATTTCGGAGCTTCAGCACGGTATGCAATTAATTTTGTATATGTAAATAAATTAAACAAATCTAAATATCGATATTTATTTGCTATATTGTAGTACAATGACTAGCAGGCAGGATTTAGCCAGTTTTATGCCTTGGTTTTTTTCTGCGTTATTAAAAATGTTCTTTATGTATGGCTTTTATGTTCATACGGTTCATAGTTCATACTCGCATATAATCCCTGCATGGTATAGACATCATTACTGGATGACAAAATAGCAGGTGTTACAAATTCAATTGAAATTGAAGTCCAACACTTCAAACGGAAACGGTTTATGGCTTAGAATAGCTGAAACCGTAGAAGGGGCATTGAATTAAAGTGCTATTATGCTGGTTGTTCGTTGTACATGTAGACAATCCAACAACAGAAAAAAATGTTCGTTTTCCGGAGCACATTAAAATTGACATGGCATGATAAAGTAGCACCCACTTTCCACAATTCTCACATGTGGTGTACATCCAACCGAAGTACAAGCTTATAGGTGTCATCGTATTAATAATTTACGAAAATCGATTTTTCTGACCATACCTAACATACTCACATTTCGATTGACAATGAAAAGAAAACGATATTCTTATGTAGCCAGTAAGTATCTCATCAAACAGCAGAAAGTAGGGTGTATGTCAAGGTGGGTGTATGTATGGGCACTACAATACAAAGTAGCAAGCAACCTTCTAAATTACGGAATGGATGATTTTCACTTTATGCTGTACAACTCGGGAATTTTACAATAATTTTTATTTGTCACAAACTTCATCTACTTTTGCAGTGGTCTCGTAGACAAATCTTAGGAAACAAACTGTGATCGATGCGCAAACTTAAAATATAATATAGTATGCTGAGTATACCAAAAGCAACAATCACATCGTGTGTGGCCCTCGGTCTCTTTTTGAGATGGGGTGTTTCATTGTTCCCTTACTCGGGGGAAGGAAAGCCTCCCATGTTTGGAGATTTTGAAGCTCAGCGACACTGGATGGAAATCACAGTCAACTTGCCAATACAGTAAGTCTCAATTTGAAATCCAAATTCTATAATTTCTTTCTGCGCAACGGATAAATAAACGCCATTTTATTATTCTGAATAGCTATTGGTATTACAACTCCACCGTGAATAACCTCAACTATTGGGGTTTGGATTATCCACCTTTGTCCGCTTATCATAGCTACGGACTCGGGAAAATATTGGCAAAACTGCTTCCACCCGCAGTCAAATTGGGCACCAGTCGAGGGTTCGAAAGTCCTGTATTAAAATTTTTAATGCGATTGAGTGTCTCTGCAAGTGACTTACTGCTGCCAGCGTTTATTATATTTTTTACCATCTTTAAGAAGTTAAAAGGGCAGCATTCATTTCCGCCTTGGTTGTACAGTAAGTTTTAGTACTGTGAGCGGGCCTACTTTTTTAGGCCATGCTATTGGTATTACAACTCCACCGTGAATAACCTCAACTATTGGGGTTTGGATTATCCACCTTTGTCCGCTTATCATAGCTACGGACTCGGGAAAATATTGGCGAAACTGCTTCCATCCGCAGTCAAATTGGGCACCAGTCGGGGGTTTGAAAGTCCTGCATTAAAATTTTTAATGCGATTGAGTGTCTCTGCAAGTGACTTACTGCTGCCAGCGTTTATTATATTTTTCACCATCTTTAAGAAGTTAAAAGGGCAGCATTCATTTCCGCCTTGGTTGTACAGTAAGTTTTAGTACTGTGAGCGGGCCTACTTTTTTAGGCCAATAATGTATTTTTATATAATAGTGCATTAATTTAAATGTATAACTTTCTGCAGTCACCTTGGCCGTCTCAGCTCCACCTTTCATCCTCGTTGACTATGGCCACTTTCAGTATAACTGTGTATCATTAGGACTTACCGTCTGGGCCGTTATTTGTCTTTTCACTGAAAATATATCATTGGGTGCCGTTGCTTTCACTTTGGCCGTGAATCACAAGCAAATGTCTCTCTATCACTCGTTGGCTTTCTTCGCGTACATGACCAGTACTCTAATCGTGAAAAGAGTGGATCTACTAACCACTTTCCGTGTGGGGACTATAATCATCTCGACCTTGGGTCTGCTTTGGCTACCTTTTGGAGATTACTGGATTTTTGTGATGGAGCGCGTATTTCCATTAAAACGTGGAGTCTTTGAGGATAAAGTTGGTTCGTTTTGGTATGCATTGGATAGAGTAACTCCAATCAGAGGGGTATATGATGACACAGAAGTTGCCCAATTATGTGCAATTGTTACGTTGGTCAGTGTACTCCCATCAGCAATCAACCTATTTTTGCGTTCTGGAAATCCAGTAAGAAAATACTTTCAAAGTACAAGGGGATCATATGAATCCGATTCGCCTCAGAAACATACATGTAATTTAATTATGGGATCCTGTTTATTTAGAAATCGTTACAAGATGACTTATCGAAAACATTTCTGCTGAGTATGTTCAACACGTCCCTCAACTGTTTCTTATTTTCTTATCATGTCCATGAAAAATCAATAATGTTGCCCTGCTTGGCGGCTNATGTTCAACACGTCCCTCAACTGTTTCTTATTTTCTTATCATGTCCATGAAAAATCAATAATGTTGCCCTGCTTGGCGGCTGTATTGCTGACACCGTGGTATCCCAAGGAAATGATCTGGTTCATTACGATTTCGTCACTATCTCTGTATCCATTGTTTCATCAAGAAAGATCTCATATTGCACTGCTCTGCGTTACCAGCTTCTTTGTACTGGTAGCCCAACAAGGAAAAATAATTACTGCTAGCGGGATACGTTCTTTATTTGGGTATTATTAAGATTTTAAAAATAATTTATTATTCAGGAAAGTTATTTAGATTTTGTAAGGCAAATCTCATTTTTTCCTGACACAGAATTTGTATTCGTGGCATCTGTTGGAGGATATCTGTTCTTAATTTTTGGACTGCATTTCATCACACCACCAGGAAAATTGCCACATTTGTTCCCAGCTTTGATAGCCCTGTATTCTTTTATTCACTTCTTTGTCTTCACCATTTGGTTTCATTACAATCAAATGGTCGATGGAAGAAAGCAAACAGTCAAAGCTACACCAACACAACAAGGAAGAAGTACAAAAAAGATTCAATAGTTTTAGTTTTGTCTTGGATGTATGGAGTTTGAACGACTGTAGAATTGGCATTCCTATTCCTACCAAGTTGAAAATGTATGTTCTTGTGCAAGCTTAAATGTAAATGTATGACAGTTGTGAGAATATTGAGTAAAATAATTATTAAATCATGGATTATAACTTTTAAATCTGACTACTACCGCCGCTGAATATAGCGTAATAATGAAGTAATAATTCATTTACATGTAACCTCATTCATTTCCCATTCATATGCATTATGAAACATAAGTGAGCAATCGGCACAATATGACCATTGTAAAAGTATTACATCTTCAGCTGAACGATGAGAATAGGATGTGAATGTAAATTTAGCTAAATACCCTTTGGCCTTGGATCTCTATCAAATTCACATTTCATCATGAACTAAATATGACTTCAAGAGTGTTCACAATAATAAGTCTTAGATGTTGTTAAAGCAGCATATAGTCTTATTTTTTGTTACCGATTCCATGAATCCATCGCTCGTCATCTCACTACCAGATATATGTACAATGAGAGCACGTCAAGAAATGTTGCTGCATACGTGAAAGTCAAAGAGTCATTGTCTTCTTCCATTTTATAAACGTGTAGCTTGTAAGTGATCCACTTGCTGAGCCAGGTCGGGCTGATCTATTGCCAAAATCAAACTCTGGGTGTTTGTGGTTAGCATACATTTCTGTAAATCAGTTCATGGGCAATTACAAAAGCTTGGATTTGAACTAAAGTTTGTTAAAATTATTAGCAGCATAATATTTATAGCTAATAACTATTTATTTTTACTGTTTACAGGAAATTGAAGCGATATGGTGATCCAAGTTAAAGTCACTGCTCCAGGGAAAGCAATTCTTCACGGAGAACACACCGTGGTTTACGGCACTAAAGCCATTGCAATATCCGTTGGTTTGTACACTACCGTTCATGTAAAGGTGCGTCCTGGGTCGGATGTTTTTGTCAGTTTTGGGGAAGTGGGTCTAAGCCATACGCTGCCTTTGCAAGAGTTAAAAGATTTAAAATCCTCTTTCAATGACAATTTCAGGTAATTTATTGTCAAGACTGTGTAATTACTCTGCTTTTCCGGTTTATTGATCACAATTTTTTGAAGCATACTCATAGACAACTTATTTTTTTAGTTTTCTAGTATTGGATAACCCCGACGGAATAAATGTAAATTCCTAACGTATCGAAACTTATAGATGATTACGTGACCTTAAAAAATGGATTCACTGGCACACTGCGTTCAGCTTTTGAAGCAACATTTAAAGCATTTGTTTTTATGTATTTGGCTACCTTCGATGAGTTGGAGCCTTTGAGCCTTACTGTCGAAACTGAACTACCTGTTGGTGCAGGTCTTGGAAGTTCAGCGTCATTCGCTGTCGCTTTGGCTGGAGGATTGCTTGCTGCTGCTGGAAGAACAAAATCTGACAACATGGATAATGATATGGTAGTGAAAGTTTCTTTATATCGTGAATAATAGTAGAGTTAATATGTGATTTAGTTAAATTGAGACGTTTTTATTTTCAAATCAGATTAACCGATGGGCTTTTGTTAGTGAAAAGTTTGTACATGGAAATCCTAGTGGAATTGATAACACTGTTGCTACACTTGGTGGGGCTATTATGTACCAGAAAGGGCAACCTCTAGTTCCCCTAAAATGCTCAGATGTCCGCGTATTATTGATCAGTACTGAAACGCCGCGTTCAACCAAGGAATTAGTTGGAAGGGTGAGTTTTTTCTGTATACTACATTACTCAAAACTCGTATGGATATAATTTCCGATCTGATTGAACAACGTTTGCTTTGGAACAGGTTGCCGAGTTGAAGGAGAAAAATCCTGAATTACATCAGAAATATATGGATGAGGCAATCGAACTAGTAGAGAAAGCCATTGAAGAGCTTAAAATCAGTGGACAAATAAAGCCGGAATATGTAGAACAAAATCAAGTTCTTTTGCAAAACTTGAATGTGTCGCATCCTAGACTTGATATTATTGTTGAAACAGCAAAGAAGAGAGACTTGAGAGCTAAGCTCACCGGAGCTGGTGGAGGTGGCTGTGCATTTGTTGTACTTCCTCCTGAATGTTCAGTCGATACTGTGGAGAAATTAAAATCAGATTTAACTGCTCAATGTGATGAGTTCAAGTTTTGGTCGGTACCAATGGGCGTCTCAGGTGTAAAAATCATTCCACTTTAATGTACAGTTTTCCGAGTTCTGTAATAAACACTATAAAAAGTATAAGTTCAGAATATGGAATTTTGAATCTAATGCGGTTGACTATAATAATGACTAATACATGGATTGCATTTTATTTACACCAATCGCTTTGATTTATTATAAAAATGTTTTAGCATTCTGGTTCAGTATGGTTCAAGTAACAGTTAATAACTTATTATAATTTTATGCATATTGTTGTAGTTCTTGGGGTTTTGGAATGACTATTAAAGGAAGTTGAAAAAGCTCTTCTTACTTTATCACAATCACATAAGAGTATTTTATTACTTGATTTTTTTCATGCAATAACATTTGGTTATATACTTTTACATTGAAGTCTAAAATGCATGAATCAATATAACATTCAACATTACGATATTCATGAACTACATATATGAGACACCACTCTCTTTGACACCCACATTCGAATACATGATGATTTACTCTCGGTTGCTCCATGAGGCAAGGGTATTTTGCTCAATCTAAAGATACTTCGGTGTAATTAGTACGTTTTGAAATTGTGACAGGAGCCTGAGCTCATAGGCATAGCGCGGAAATATCAGCTATAACCTTTCCTAAGGTAACATAGTCAACACCAGTCAACGCCAGTTCTTACACAATAAAAGTCCAAATTCGCCACAAGTGTGCTTTACTCATGTTTTAGCTAGTGAATGATAGAAAATTCTAAACTAGTCACAGTGATTCCTGGTGCTCTCAGTTGTCTCTACCTCTGATTCTGGTGACCCAAGTTGTGATTTTAACATCTCTAAGATTGGTCAACTTATGAGCGCTCAAATATAATTTAGTCATTATGCTAATTAAGGAGTAGTAAGTAATCATAGTTCAGTTTAATTGTACAGGCCGTTCTAATGTATACTGTGGTAGAGTTTTGAATTTAAATGTTTGATTTGCAGTAGGATTGTTATGCCATTTACTGTTGAAGAGGTATATACGTACATATCTTCTAAATTAACCAACCTTTAAAAGTACTTCGCAAGACTCAAATTCACCCAAATAAGGTATAAAACTTTCACTGTAGTATCAAATAGGACAACTATGGTCAGTAATCGAATCTAGTAGTCGAGAAACTGGAGGAGGAGATGGTGTAGAGATTTTAGTTAATGAGCCATTTTCGGAGGCTCAATTTCCTGATTCAATTGGTGAAGAGTTTTCTACAGGTCAATACACGAAAAAGCGATACTACTTGAAGAGCAAGCTGAATGGATTCGTACGGACTTTATTGCCGAATTCTGCCATGATTCTTGAAGAAATAGCTTGGAATGCATATCCATATTGCAAAACAGTTATAACGGTTAACTTCCCACGTCTGTTCCTTTAAGTACTCGTTAATTTTTTCCAAATATGGTCTTGACTTCTCTTGTATCATGCAGTAGAATGAGTATATGAAGCAGGATTTTGAAGTTTCAATCGAAAGCTTTCATCTTCCGGGAAAAGGCGAACTCCAAAATGTTCATAGGCTTACACCAGACCAACTTGCACAACGAGAAGTGATAATGGTAGACATCGCCGGTGAGCTTTTGGAAAACAACGACTATTGTCAAAGAAGAAGATCCCACTAAATTTTCATCAACCAAAACTGGGAGAGGTCCATTAACGCCTGGATGGGCAAATCGAGTAAAATTAATAATAATAATAATTTTGTTTAAAAAATAGAGTTTGCAATTTTAGATTGCTTCTTTGTATAAAAATGAAATGACATCCCAAACCGTAGGCAGACCCAGTAATGACATGCTATAAGTTGGTAAAATGCAATTTTCACTGGTTTGGATTTCAAAATCGAGTGGAGAGATACATACAACGATTGCAGCAACGAGTTTTTACGAAATTTCACAGACAAGTATTTTGTTGGATGGACAATTGGTTAGCAAAGAATGTTTAGAAATCAGTTGTAGATAGTATATGAAAGTAAGTACAAATAGGATGTTCTTATTCTTGCTCATTGTCTTAATCTAATATTGCTTAGGATTGGAATGACGATAGGAGAAATCCGCGAACTAGAAATTACAGTTAAAGCACAACTGGAGCAAGTATGTTTCACAAAGCATCCATAGAATTGTCGAACTACACACTTATGTTTACTTAAACTTATATTAATTTACATGTGTATAGCAAAGAGCGGAAGCACAACTTCGTGGTTGTTCGACACGAGATTAACTTGGAATTTCTAGCCATCTGAAGACAAGATAGAAGTGAGATACGTTCTGCATTTTTAATAAATCTAACAAATAGGCATGAGATTATTTGCAACTTGAAGAAAGCATATATAAATCTAAGACCTCTCAAAGTGTTATAAAAAAATTATTGACATAATAATTCAAACTAAACACTGGCAATCATTTCACGAATTTCAATCATTCGACTCTCAAGGAATACCACGCAGTTCTTAGGTATCTTCTATATATTTAACTGCTCGATATGTTCATCTCGATATGCGTTGAGTCGGTACTCGATGCATAACAACAACTAATCCTTCATAATCTATAAAGCAAAATGGAATTGCATTGCTGATTTGGGATTTGTCATAAGCCTGAGCCTAAGTTTAGTAACATATTGCATGCAAGACCTTAGCAAATTCTGTATTGGTATCTTAAACAAAAGAGGTAAAACATCGCAGATAAGGCTTAACTCCTCAGTTATCATCATGTTTATCGGTCTGCCGTAGTTTGAGTGCTTGCGCATACTTGAGTTCAATAATCTAACTAGTATCTATTTAAAGGGTGTACGAGACACTGGCTCTAAATTTCCATGTCACATGTGCTCCACGAAAACCTCTTGCCTTACTAAAATGATATTGAGCAGGTAATAAAAATAATGCTCGCATTCATGCATCATACATTTATGTTATATGCTCGGAATACTGGGAATGAATTGTCCTTTTCAATAAGTTCTAGTCACTAGTGCTATCCAATCCAAGCCACGTGCCGTGCCATTAAGAATAACTGGCAAATAAAGAATAATAATGATTCTTATAAAGAATAAATGTGCATGGCCACAAGGTGCAGTAAACTATCTTTTCATTATGCTACTCAGTCAAGTTTTATTCAATTTCTTAAATATGTTAAAGTATATTTAGTTTATCATTTCGAAAGTTTTCGAAGTTTCGAAAATTTAGTATTTGTCCTTTAGGATATCGAAGTCTTTATTAAGACCCCTGTAGTCTTCAGTTCCTGGAATAGGCTTTTCGTACTGTATATTTTCAAGATCCTCAGGAAGGTCGTCAGAGTATTCTGGATAGACGGGGCATGGACGTGGTTGTGGAAGCTCTGGGTACAAGCACGGGCCTATAAAACGAGTTCAGATGCTATTTTACTTTTATGTTCAATAACAAAGGAAATTGATGAAAGAATAAGAACTTGACTTTTGACTTACATTCAGCATCAATCACAACTTCCTTTCCGATCCATGAGGTTCGGCTCATGTGATCCTCTTGATCATAGATGGTCAATGGGTGAATGAGAACGGAAAGATTTCCGTGGTTTTGGGTATGCCTAAAATATCGAATAATAACAATAACTTCATAAATTCACTTAAAATCGAATAATTACGAGCATGATGTCAAACTACGCACCATGAATGAGCTGCAGCATAAGAGGTCTTGTTACAACAGAGCTCCCATTGAGAAACTGGATGAGGTCCATCCCAACCAATCGCGATCTGAAATTAGCAACAAAGTGTTATTACAATTTGTGTAAAGGTTACAAAAAGATAAGATATATATAATTTATAACTTATAATAATAAAATTACCTGATTCAGAGAACACTCTGGAAGATTTCCATCGTTGATCATTTGTCTTGTGGCTTTTCTGTATAAAAATAAGTATATTAAGATTCGTTCTGAAACTTCCTGAAGCAGTTTCAAAAAGAGATAAAAAATATCGTATTACCTGAAAGCAATAGCTTCTGCAGTTTTTGAAGGGTTGACTTCGAAAAAGTAGGTGTGGAAATGCCATGCTCCAATTTCTTCTTCATAGAAACTCTGAGCAGTAGCAGCGGCAGCAACTGCCAATACGACAGCGACGGAAATTAATAATTTCTGCATTTTGATTTTGTGTTTTAAGTTGGTTTGTTTCAGCACCCAGTTTCAACTCTTGGCTTCCTGTGTGCTTTGTGGAGGCACGCGACGCCCTTTTATATGAAATCTTTCCCGTGGAAGCCTTTGTTGTTCATGACTTGAAGTGGTGGCTAAGATAAGGCATGATATAGAACCAAACCATGCACTTTGATTAGACCTGTACTTCACTTCATTGTAAATGAAACAAGTTGTAGTAGGTCGCTGTAGAACATGCAATATACAAGAATGACGTTCACAAAAGAAATATTGTGAAATTCGAGTAGCTTGTTGGATCATTATCAATACTAATCTGCTTCTTGAATTACCCGTTACTGTGAATTGTGGAGTAGGATGAAACACAATAATTTACGCAATTTTACATCAAGAGTTAAAGTACAAAAAGTATTTCATCATAAGCACCTGGAGCAGGTCGGAAACTGTTATCTCTACGTAATTCCGCATCGGAAGATTTTACCAATATATCCTGTGACTTTGAAGTGGTTTTTGATCATCCGATTTGTCATTTGTATGTTTACATAACCGATCAATTTCACATATGTAAATTTTGCAGATCAATTCTATATCAATAAATTATCTGTCATCATTTCAACTAGAAAGTCTGATTACTCCACTCACATCAGAAAACAGTCGCGATATCGTGGCATGGAAAGAAGTACTTGACAAACTTGACATTGCAATGTGCTTCTGTTGACTGTTGTTGTGTATGATAGAAAGCATGATGCATAAAAATGTTCTTGCAAGTGGAGTACGATTTTGGATATCAATATCATGTACCAAATGCATTTAATAAAATCTTCCATAATCCCATGTAAACAATGTAGCAATTTATTTATAATTGGAAATTAAGATTTGAGAAAAGTTATTTCAGCAACCTACAGTCTTTAGAAACTTTCACATTACTTTTTACTTCCATTTTGCTTCCATGCTTACGCAAATGAACGGGAATTCCGCGAATCAGTTTTACTGCAATGTACATTGGAGGACATTCGTAGATTCTGTAAGAATTGCCATTTCCACTGCGAAGGAAGACGAAGGATGGGAATTGTGCGTCTGCCCAATAAACATCGCGTTCAGCGTGCTTCTTTGAATTATACTGGTGACGAAGAGTAACAAAAATTATTAAAATTCTATCATACTATAAAAATTCTGCTGTAAATTAAAAACCGGTGAACGATTACCTGCTGTTTGTTTCCAAAAGCGTAAAGTATTTGACGGGGTGTTGCAATAATAACTGAATTAATTCCTTTCTCCATCAAAGATCTTCTGTTTGCATTTGAATTAGCCTTTTTGTGTAAAATTTCTCGTTCTCGTAACCAATTTAACCATTCTTGATGCGTCCAAGATGTAAACCGATTATCTATTTATCAAATATGTGTAATAACTTATATTTGTAAGAGGTTAAGTGTTTATGTTCGTTGATTTGTATTCATTTTGCCTCATAACTGCTTATAATACGTACCAACAGTTGGATCAATTACGTGAGCAATGAAGAAAGGAGTTCTTACAGCTTGGTTACTTCTCTCAATATCATGTCGCCAGGTTTGGTAATGTTTAATGAACGACAACTTAATACGTACCAACAGTTGGATCAATTACGTGAGCAATGAAGAAAGGAGTTCTTACAGCTTGGTTACTTCTCTCAATATCATGTCGCCAGGTTTGGTAATATTTAGTGAACGACAACAATCCAATGACGATGCAAATCAGTAACAAACATCTTTTTATGCTGCATGACTCCAGTTTAGTCAAAATTTTGTATGGCAGTATTCATTATGATCTCAAGCTTTTGTCTAATTACCGATTATCGGACTATTCAGACTAATAGAACTGTCATTGTATACTTACGGCAAATAATAACAAGGCCATTTCTGTTCCCTTCCCTGTTACTTCGTCCTTATTTTTCGGGGGAACGTGATATTTAAACCTTGGAAATTAAAGAATCTAAAAATTAAACAATCTAGCCACGCAGCAACCACTTGAGTTTTTATTATACTCTCATCATGTATATAGTAACCGCAACAAACCAACTAGTTGGGTATTTCAATCCAGAACATGTCAGTTACGCATGTTTAGTTCAGCTTTAAGTTATGCAATAATGAATTCGTTGCCTTCCTCCTCATGCTTGCAAGAAGCTATATGTATATTTCTTCCAAAATTAATGTAATAAGTGATGACTGATGACTTTGTTAACATTAATTTTGTTTAAAACCTTTTATTTCTGTCGCATCTAAAATATGTATTAAAACAATTCACAGGTATATTGTCAACCGGCATAATCAGTTAGGAAAGGTATTGAAAATACTTTACCCCGTGTGTCCTTATAACAATAATGTAACAGTAACG
>JAANSM010004069.1:0-11865 GCA_036850725.1 Orchesella villosa | reverse complement strand
CAACCAAGTCTTTATTTGCACCTTGTGCACCTTCTCCCTTTACGGTCATGTCGTATGTTATGTCAGCATTTTCTTGCATAATAAAAAAACGCCTGCCTCCAGCTTTCCATCCATTCTACTATCCTACGTACTACTCAAGTTTGTAAAAGTCGAGAATCAGGAAGCTCAAATTTTCTGTGATAGATCGATAAAAACCGAGTAAAGCGAAACAAGTAATAAAGCGTAAAAATTATGTTCTCGATAATAAGGTTGAAACAACACATAAAGAAGTATCCGTGCTTTACAATCAACAGTGAAAACTCTGTTGTTTTTCTTCAAATTTTATAATACGTACACGTAGGCTTCGTAGGGTGTAGTTATGTACACTCATCTCATCAGACAAAGCTAAAGCAAGTTGCATTGGCATGCGTATCCCGTTTCCGTTTGTATCGTTTTGGAACGGTTGTATCATATATGTAATGTTATATGTACCGAAATTCAAACAAACTGAAAGTGGAGAAGACAAATTCTGATTTCTGAATCATTACGGAAAAGTGAGTTGTTAAACTGTGTTTGTTGCATGAATACAAATGCAGACAAGCCTAGATAAAAATCTTATGAGTCGAGACGAGACAGTGGAAGGTAAAAAACGGAGGCTTATTTACATACTTTATTCACTGATCTGGTATGTACGTGTGTGTGAAGTTACAATATCCTATCAAATCCAATGCTCTAATGTGATGTTGTTGGTGACGATACATATGAAGCAAATCGGTCTGTTGGGCATTACATTAGTAGAAGTATTTTAAGAGGAAATAAAAGGCAGGCAGCTGTGAAAAGAACAAAACCAAGGATGCAGTAATAATAATTGTGATGTAGCAAACAAGCCCTCTCTCACAACATGCTTAGAGAGAGAAATTCTACTCTGCCAGTTTTTTTTCTATTGGCTTTATCTTATTCGTTCGGGTCTCGCCTCTGGTCCAAGGAAATCATTGATTTTGATATGTTCAACCTTGCTTTTCCTCCTTTTGAAAGACATTTTGTGTTTGTATTCCATCAGCATATATTGTGTTGTATTGGAGTGCATAAAAATAAAATGTATGAAGAGGGAAATTCGCAAAAATTTTATGCTACATATACTACTTATATATGTTCTGACTCTGTATTTTCCTTTGTATACTAACAACAAGTGTGTAACTGACAAGGGAAGTGTTTCACATGGAAGTGAAACATGGAAGATTCAAATCAAACTCCGATTTCTTAGGCGAATTATTAAGTTTCAATATGTACATATGCATTTAACAAATGCGAGGCATCAGGCATCCATTTCATTTGGGAAGTACAATGGGATACAAATTCTTTATTACCATGCATGTGTACGTATATTATACATGTTCAAAATCTCATTACACTTAATAGTATATAAGGACTTACAGCGGAGATGATAATGTAGCAAGTAATCGTATGCGATACCTTAAACCTCGCAATATCGACATTTGTGACTACCAAAGACTTTGCATTTGGGAATATTGTCGCTTATTAAGAGTCAGATACATACTCAATAGTAGTATTATAAACGTAGTACGCAAATCGCTAGCTCAACAAATGAATCTGACATCTAACTTCTAAATCAAATCAACAATTTCAAATCTTAGTCTTTGAAGATGAAAAGCTTTTTTTTTAAATTATATTCAATTTTTGTTATTGAGCAAACCAATTAAGTTTCACTCAACTATTACTTTTATTTCTGTTATTTGTTACTATTTGAACTTTGGATAAGTTTAACTGCTTTACATAGCCTTGCTTAAAGTAATTCTAATTTGCGTGTATAAGATATATGTTTTATAGCTAGCTAGTACAGACCTTTAATTTGGACTTTGTATCCTTTTCATATATACTGATACTGAAACGGACAGACGTACATAACATTTTCTGATATTTTCACTCAACTATTACTTTTATTTCAGTTATTTGTTACTATTTGAAATTTGGATAAGTTTTAATTGCTTTACTTAGCCTTGCTTAAAGTAATTCTAATTTGCGTGTATACGATGTATGTTTTATAGCTAGCTAGTACAGACCTTTAATTTGGACTTTCTATCCTTTTCATATATACTGATACTGAAACGGACAGACGTACATAACATTTTCTGATAGATTCTGTAAAGGCGACCGATTTAAAATACGTTTTATATGAACTAACGACAAACTGAACTAGTTTAATATTATAGTGTGTAGAATGTAGATGTTTGGAGTTTTTGCTCAATCTTCATCAAATTGTGCAATGTTCTTGGGTTTTGACTTAACAAAAATACGAAGCTAATATAACCACTTCAAGCACTGTCAACATGGCGTGCATGGTTTCATAAGTTGTGGCTTGTGGCAATAAGCTCGTGCTATATGTAAATCACGTTGCGTTTTATATTTCTACCATGAGGTTTCGTTTTACAGAATAATGCTTCAACAAATACAAGCTAACTAGCAATGAATACAGCATAAATGACTATGAATCAGTAAAAAGCAAAGATGAGTTGAAGCTTAGAAAACTATTTATAAACGCTTAAAAATCCTTTTCAATGCTTTCCTGTGTTGTCTGTTGTCTTCTTGCTGTGCTTGCGTTTATATGCTCATGTGTGTTGTAGTTAGTAGAAAGCCTGGTGTTATCTGCTATGGCATTGGTACCGAGTACATGCGTCCTGGTGTTAAGTGCATCTCGGTATTTTTGCTTTTCAAAGTTTCGACTGTTTCAGCAACTGCTCAGAGATCCGTTCGGATTCTTGCCATTTTGATTAAAGTACATGTTTACTCGAGAAATTTTACGTTGCACTGTCATGAAATATTGATGGAACAGACACGGAGTAGTAATTCCAATAGAATTGTGCATAATGCAAATATATAATAGTATTAGTTTCAATATTTGGAAAGGTTTCGTGAAACGAATGTTTATGCACGTGAATTTAATACTAAATTATGACGTAGTTGTTTGCTCTTGAAACCATCTCAAATTGTACCGTTAAAAAATTGAAAACAATGGGCGTTTATTATTTCTCTCTCTCTTTATCATGTAAAATTAATTAATTCAAGATTCTAACGACTATCAATTTCTTCTCATGACTATGTTCAAATGATAAACTTCCTTGAAGACTGATTATTGTATTAGTAAACCGATTGTTATTACGGACAAATGTCAAGTTACTGCTGTAACAACAACTATTTTTGCATCTTATAATGTACATTTACGCATTTTTATAGACAGAATTACTGTGTTAAACTCGTGCAATGCAAAGTTTTAGACTAACAACGTATGTTGCGTCGCATGTGATTCCTTGCTTGTTCCATCTGGCGTATTCTCAGTTGCCATATTGAAACTCAACGGAAGTATTAAGACTCATAACTCGGAAAGTGTAAATGAACATCTTGTATTGCGTACTATATGCGCACACTATTTTACAAGTGGATTTGGCTCGTGTATGTATTTTAAACAACAACAAGAATTCATGAATTTATTTCCAGGCCGGCATTGCAATGCTAACATTACGGAAACGTAGGTACACATTATGGTGCATTCATACTATGACAAACGAACATTTGTTCTGCTTAGAATGCAGGGGAAGAAAGTTGAATTAGAGTAGGCTATGATCAAACTGAGCTCACACATGGTACGAGTTCTTGTGAGAATTGTTTTGCTTGTCGATAAAAACTTTTTAGTGTGTAGACAAAATTGGAATAAGAGAATGCAACTAAAGCTGAATTGAGTATTACTTACATGGTCATGTGTTTTGGAGCTAGTAAAACAAATGTGATCAGTGATTCCAAGCTCCACTTCAAGAATATGGAATTTTACACTGAATAATAAAGGACAAAAGGAAAACTTTGGCATAGGAGTTTGGTTGGTATTCCTCGCGGTGTAATGATGTCAATATTATTATATTGCTCCAATTCATCGTTGCGTGCTGATTCCGGTTGCAGACATATTATATTCGAGTCAGCGCAGCGTCAGCATGTTTTTAGATTAGTGATTATTTAAAAGATATTTTCTGTAGCAGTAGCATTGCATACATAATGATAACTTATATGAGATTTTGTCTCAACAAAATTATAACTTATATAGAATACGTTTGAGTGAAACGAAAGTCAGAAGAATCATGAAATGCGCAAATAATTTATTTATCCCTCTTACAAAGACAAAACCAATGCGAATAGAATACACAAAAACTGGCAAAGTCACATCCCATTCGTTCACCACTTATTGATTACAATCGTAATAAGATTTATCGGCCTGAAACTATGGAACACTATGAGGGTGTTCCAAGAACAGCCCGATTGAATGACATTAGAAATTAATACTTTTTTAATCAATATTGAACAATGCTATATGCATGTACGTATAATACACGCATGTATGCGATGGGTAGGGGCACTGCTAACCAACCCAATAATCGTATTATAAACTCTAGCACATTATAGATTTTGAGATTCTCCGATGACGTACACCATGACTGTGACGCTGTGACCCAGCAAATAATGGAATCTCATTCAGCCAATTTTAGCGCAGATGATAGGTGTGCTCTGGAAAGTTGTACGCTTTTAAGGGAATGTATGATAGAACTATAGCCAAAACTATATCTGAATAGGCTGATGACTCATGTGTAACAAATGGATGGAAAAGAAGCTTATGGATTTAATCTCAATCCCCTTTTCCAATTTCTTCTTTTTACTTGAATCATGTGGCTTGACTGGTCTGCTGGCATTATAATCCATCTTCCCGATACTTTTCCTGGTCATTTACATTTAAATTTATGGGTTTATATGTGTTTATGGTTCAGCAAATGTTGCATTTTAAATAGTATTAAAAAAACTCGGAAATCCGCAACAAGTAGAGTAGACCGACCGTCAAGTCATTCGAGCATTCGTGATCGTGACTCGGATGAAATGCATTGAAAGTACGATAGCATGTACTTGTGTACAAAATACTATACTTTCCCAGTTTTCATTTCACTTCACGGTATCATTGTTGCCGTGTTTTTCAACCTTTGTCATTTCTCAATCACTATAATATCTTTACTCTCGAGCCCCTTGAAAGGTTTGACGAAAGATGCTGATGAAAAGTCGCATGTCGCATAGTTCTATTTAACTTTAACATTGGGATTGGAACTACCAACGTTTTATACTATATCATATGGCTTACGTCGCTGAGAACTTTTATTACCAATGCTTGTCTGCATCCTTTCTTTTTAAGCTGTGCATTTTATTTGGAAACTGACTGAGTCGGTTTTAAGTACCTAATAAACCAAAACCGTCGGATGTATTTCTTTAAGGTGGTGATTATGACTCAGTACCGTACATCATTCGTTTTCATGGGAGATTTTTTCGAGTAAGTTATTCTGGTTTCCCACATGCTAAATCTTCCGCACTTGATGTTAAATAAAGTATATTACGTTGTGTATCATGCTGAGAGACGGCTTCATATTAAGTTGGTGTGCCCGTAACTTGTTCATAACCTTCGTATCAAAGCAAAGCAAGAAAAAGCAAGTAACGAATTGTGCGAGTTTACAAAACAGAGCATAACATAACATAATATACAGAAAAAACAGCCCACACTCACACAGTCTTGCAAAATAGAGTTATTATTATTCCTTTCTCTCTTTGCTTTGTCAAGCTCAATGCTGCTGAAACCCATTTCGGTGACTTGACATTCAGCTTTCTACTTCGGTTTGCAAAGCATATAATCTGTGTTCGTCCTCAACACAGTTTCACACACAAACATAAGTGTATAGAAATACTGAAACATACAAGTATTATTTTTTACTGTTGCGTTTTCCGCCTTTTGTACCCAACCATTTTTTTCTGGCTACCACATCACTTTTCTGAGGATGATGTATAACAAAGGCTTTTTTGTTGAATTTAGTGGGAAAAGTGTGGTAGTGATAATGATAAAAGTGAGGTTATACGCTCGTCGTCTGCAGTTATAGCTTTGAATTGTAGTACTGTATGATGATGGTGTAAAAATAAGCAAGGATAGAGGGTGAAAGCGAAAAATCTTAAAATGTGAAGTGACTACATGAACTTAGACATTCACAGTTTGTCTATTCCTTTCGTGCATATATACTTATTATATCTATCTATACACTCTCCCATGTAATTTTTGGTGTCTGAGACACTTAGGATTTCGGTCACTTAACCATTTTCCGAATCAAATTCGACCTGGGAAATAGATCCGTTCGTTCATGGTAAGTGGTTAGTAGCTTCGAATCAGCATGCAGCACCACATATATTCATAATACACCGTGAAGTGATGTGACGAGGCTTGTGAGAGAACACATTAAATGTAAGCTTTAGAGGACACTTGTAAGAGTAGTTTTGATATTAAGCAATGCCTGCTTTTGCTCTTGGGATATTGAGTCGAGAGACGAGACCTTACCATGTTTCGTTGGGAGTTATGCACTATATATCAACGAATTATATATCATTCTATCTTAATTCCAAAGTAGAAGGCTGCTGCTAACTTCATATTGACTTCGTTGCAGTGGCAGAAAGTATCTTGTACAATAATGCGGTATGATATCTAATGAGCGAAATACCCCCGAGACTGATGCTTGCTAAAGTAGTGCTGAAAGGAAAACCACGAACTGATACAGATAGATTTGCTCAATAAACCCCTTTTTTCGGACATCATAAATGCTTGTAGTGCAGACGAGAGTATACACCTTTTAACCATGCCAAAAAATACAAGAGTTTTGCAACTACATATAAGTAGTTCACGTTTGAAGTAGGCACTCACTCGCTATCGCATAACGAATAACGTTTTTATACACCAGAATTAAAGGAAGGGTGACCGGAAAGTCGTTATGTAGCTCAACTGTTGGTTTTGCAACCACTTCATCCGGTAAGACAAGCTAGAGAGGTGGAGAAAGTGTAGGTTTATATTTCCTCACATGAGCAATCCATAGCTTTTTAGATTAGAATCTTGTGAGCTGTTGTGAATTTTATATTGCAACACAGTCATGAATAATAGCACATTGGGAACATTTTGCCATGCTTGTGCACAGCCATTTCATTTCGGTATTTACATTTTTTAAGTGCGATTAAATGCCAGATCACAATCTTTGTGAAATGTAAACACTACGCAGTATATGTTTACAGTGGAGATATAGTAAGGAAACGATTTATAAACGAGACTGAAGAATTATTTATTTAGTTCCGTGAAAACCCTACCTCCTTTCTCGGTTAATCTGCTATGATCGTTGGTAGTAAATGCACACTTGCACACACAAACGGATGAAAAAATACGATAAATACTGTATGTGTATGGAAATAGAAATGCATTGTTATGGAATAGCAAGAGCAAACAAGGTGCTCGTGAAGGCAACCAAGAATTTTCTCGGCTTACTTGGCTATCTTTGGTTTAGGCTTTGCAGCAAAGTGAGCATTTTTCAATTCGACTCATGAATAGGGAGGTGTATGTACTTTTATATTTCTATTTTGCTGTAGGCTTAGAAGATTTGATAGTATATGAACAAACAATAATGCATACCGTGGCGTGCCTTTTGTCACCCATTCCCAAGAAATGAAAGAATGCGTGAAATCTAGAGATAAAGTTGTCAATGTCCAATATAGATGTAAAGGGATTTGCGAAAGAAAAAATCTCAATGAAGTGGATGATATGTTTGAGCAGTTGTGGAATATAACCAAAGTTAGTAGAGCATGAATACTTGAATTCCAGAAACTTTTTTGAGAGAACTTTGTGTAATCAAAAAAATCCCCTTCCGATTCGGCTTTACAGTAAATGTCAGATGCACACACTCGATCAGATTCATTCTCTCACTCGGCAATGCTGCATGGTGTATACTATACTTCAGTGGTAAGATCTTTTCCTACTGGAGAACGGTTTTATTAGATTGTCCTTTTTTGGACTGTGGGATTGAAGGTAGTAGATCCACCATAATATGAATCTATATGTACTCCAATTCAAGTGCCTCAAATTATTCAATACTTCGATACGTATTACTCACAGTAAGTTGCGGGTACATAAAAGTAAAAATGCCCTTATCACTGGTCGGATTCCCCACGCATCGATTCAACTCAAATCACATCAATTTTAGTTTTCCATGTCACCAAATCAAGCCAGCTCTCAAACGTATCTTTTCTTTCAGGCATGTCTTGCATTCATATGTATACTTTAGCTTTCGTGATACATTTTCTGTCAACTCCATATAATATGTCAATCACGTATGAAGAAATTCTGTAGATATATAAATTATTCAAGGCATAGTATTCAATTTGCAAAGATTGAATATGCAAGGTAGGGAAAGGCATTGTCTATGATTGCGAATGTAGATAGTATGTATTACTTTCTATTCTAGTAAGTACTTATATTAAATCTTTCCAGTTCACTTTCACTCCCTGTTGGTGGGTTGCTCGTGTGGTGAAAGACATGAGAAAATGAACATACATAATTTTATTATTTTACCCACAGTACTCTTTTCTCTCTAACGAAATTTAATTTCCATAATATATCCTTTTTTGTGCTCTCTGGTGCCGTGTGTAGGTAATAAGTAAGGCATATATATTAATATGGGAATGCTCATGTTTTGAATGAAATCCATCATTCGTGGCGACGAGTTATACTTAACTCGACGTACGCGTACTAATCAATCGTTTCAATTCGTGTTGGAACAAGAATCGACCACTGCTTACGCACGGCAGAGTTGGACATATGCACCACTTGCTGGTATACATACAAACATACATAAGTACATACATAATATGCATAAAAATACACGCATGTATATAATAGACATAAAAGTTTCATCAATTGGCTATACAGCCCTCTTGAGAAATCAAAGAATTTAAACTTATCTATCTATTTACGCTCAGCATTTCCATTGGCCTTCCGCTTGACTAATACAATTTACTTTGTGATATACTAACTCATCTCCCGTCATGCGCCAATCGTCGTCACCTTTCGTATGCAACGATAATGATTATAATGAAGATAGTAAAAGGCTAAATTGTAAGTGACATCATTATTCCCATCTTTTCACTTTAATAAAGTTTCTTATCCCATTATCATTGCTTTCTCGTCCTCACAGAAGTTATATAGTTACTTCACGAATTTTGTCCAGAGGATAGACAAGGCATATAATATTGGCAGTAAATGATCAGTTCATAAATTCAAGCTTCATTTATGCATGTACCAAGTTGAACTACAGTCAGAATTGTGAATACTAAACTAAACGAATTGTAGGTTTTCCAGATGCACATTGAGATCGTAACTTTCTCCTTGGGATTGCCCCATTTTATGAGAACGTGTACCATATCTTAAGTCCGGAGTTTAATGGTTTATTCTGTCTACACTGTTGACTGATAGTGTATAAGCTTGACCCCAAAAGCGTATGCACTGAACGTGAGTAAGCCTCATCCACCCTAGGCCCTTTTTTCTTGTTTGAAGAAACTCAAGTCCCAAAAAACGTGCCGCTACGACCTAACAAAGCTCTTGAAAATTGCTTACACTAATGACATGATGTCCTGAAGTAGACACAAGTTTAGTAATACCTATAGATGCATTGCAAATGCTCAAGCATTTGTTTCATGGACTACATTTGTCGTCCATTTCTGTGACTATTTTCAGCATTTTAAACGTTAAACATGGAGGTACGCTAAGTCCGCGGTATTGCATTGTACATACTGTGGTTATGGTGTATGGTTCATTGAATATCCTTGTAAACTCAAACTCAAGCAATATTTCGGATACCGAACGGAGGTTTCTAGTAGACAAATGTTTAATGATAATGAAGACGACAGCATGAATTGTAATAGGAGGTAGAACTAGGTCGATTGTTGTTTTTGTAGCTACCTGGAGTGGCTTAGATTGAACGAAAGTACGGTGAAGCATAATTTGAAAGGTATGTGTTATTTATGTAATGTAACGTTTCTACACAGTTGTCTTGTCAGGAGGTATCAATTGCGTTTTCGCAAGGCCAAGTAAAAGCTGCATTTCTCCTTGTAAATAAGTTAGAAAAGTGAAGGAGGTAAGGATAATAGCTAGAAGGAAAGAACGGAGGCAAAAGCTTTTTTTGCAGTTTGGGTTCGTGACACGAAGCTGTCATGAATATGTCATGGGTAGACCGTATTAGGAATACAAGCGCATATTGCGAAACGAACTGAAGAGTAATATAAAATATGCTGACAAACTGAGCGGAGTGCTAGAAGGAAAAGTGGAACTGTGCACTGACTAACTCACTAGCTTATGCATTATATCATGTTACAATTTACAATGTTATTTTGTCGTCAAACTGAATGTCTGAAAATAGTCCCTCTCCTCCATTCTACGGCTATGAATGTTTTACGAACAACGTTTCACAAACTGTTGGTCAGTTATGTACTCATGTAAGTGAATGAAGGCTTGAAAGAAACGTGCTCAAGTGATTAAGTCTTGCTCACGACGTATTTTAGAATGTTACGTTCGCTACATTTATGTAGTGTAAAGTATATGTATCTGTTGATCGCATCACAGTACAATACGAACTAGAAGGACGTTAGGTATTGAAAGTTTAGTTACAACCAACGCTCACCAAAACATTCTCCCTTCTATGCTCCAGTCATTTTTATTTATCAAACATTCTAGTTCATTGTACTTATTATTCAGCCTGCATACATTTTGAATTAAAATTGATTTTACGTGTTTGTATAACACACAAATGCCTTAGTTTTTGCATTTTGCCAGGTGCAAACTCCATGAATGACATTTTCGTGTCAACAGTACGGAATTGATAATTAATGATTTAAAGTTGAATCCAGGCGCTGTATATTGCTATTTCAATGAACTCGCGTAATTATCAAATGAGGCTTCCCACAATTTGCAGAGAGTAGTTTAATAATAGGATTCCGATTTCAATTAACTTGTTTTGCATGTTCTATATGACACTGATATGGTGTTTGAAATTGAAAACAAGGAAAGCTACTCATTTTTCTGTACGAAATCCTTTTCAGTTTTAGTAGTGAAAGTAATAGTACGAAAATGACCTACTGGAGAAAGTTCAGCAATCAAAATAAATTTAATGCGAATGAGACTTTTACTCTATGTTCCCATCTACTGTTGAATTCAATTATTACATAAACCCAAGGGTGTGATTAGCAAGTAGGGTCGATTTAAAAACATATGTGAAACGGAAAATGTGTACTTATGAATCTATTTTTGCTTTTTAGACATGACTCTGCATTTAACTCTTTAGGTGGTTCGTTATTTAGCTCAAGCTTACGTGTATCTTTAATGAATTTCACCACCATAGAAAAGAGTACTTCTAACTTTACTGTATATTCTTTACAGTTTAATCTTATGTGAATGTGTAAGTACTTGTTGTATATGTTAGTTACAAAATGTTCTCCACAGTTAAACTCTGCAGAGTAGTATTTTCTGTATTGCATGTCCACCAACGTTAGCGTTGTGATAATACAAGTATTCCTTATACATATGTACTATATAGATGACGTCTATGTACCATAACAGCTATATGCTTCATTCTGAAGATATAATATACTGTATACTGATACTGCCTGATACTGAGTAAGTATTGCTGACACAAGTCTATTTTTGTACAAGAATTACTTTTGAAGTTTAATCCCACAATGCCACAATTGTAATATTGTTGTCACGCTTTGTTCTCAACTATATATACACCATGCGTGTACTATAAAAAAGTTTGCAGTCATCTTCAACATTGGGATAAAATCTGGAAGAAAGACAGAAAACATCAGCTATCGCTAGTACTTACACTCCTTCAAAACTGAGAAATTGAAGACAATGTATGAATTTTCGGTGCTGATTATACGTCTGAAAGTTTGTTCCACCAACCAAAGCCATACTCATCATAACTCATCAATAAT
>JAANSM010004068.1:0-11865 GCA_036850725.1 Orchesella villosa | reverse complement strand
CTGAGAGCTGAGAAGTAGGAAATTTAGCTACTAGGTATGCATTTACGTGAGTATCAAACATCAAAGAATGATTCGATTAATGATTAGATTCCGACGACAGCCAGAAAACTGTTACCGTGAACATTTTTACTCGCAGCATGATAATTTCTTGGTTAATTGGATTGACGCCATAACTTTATGCAACGTGTCCAAAAATATCTACGTAGTTAGTCACTAACATTCAACAAAGTAGTTTTCTGTGGCATGATTATTATATGAGAATATTGCGGTCTTTCGATATCCAGACCAGACTAAATGTTGATTAAGTTTAACTATATGCAAATAGAAATTACATTTCAAACTGTGTGTGGGATCCAAGTGACAACTTTATAGTTAAGACTCCTTGTAATTTGTAAATTATGCATAATTGCAAATGGATAGTAAGATTGCTCATGCTTCCGTTATTCATAGTATCTGCACGTAACAGATTTCCACAAATTTAAATAATCTCATTGATACTCAAAGACAATTTAGCAGTAGTATGGTATTACTATCGTTGATTATACTAAATTCAAAGTTGTGCAATTCATTAGAATAAAACTCAAATACTCTCTCATCAGCGAGTATACTGATCGCAAGGTAATAGAAGGAGTTCTACGCGTCCCAATCGCTTTTAAAGGCAAGTTTGTTACATCTGTGATAGCTTAAAAAGTTAGGATCTGACATTCCCCTTGTTACACTTGAGCCGCTCAAGCTTTCTGAGAATTGGTTAGAGTACGAGAAAGTGCATTTCAACCAATATTCTCTAATGATAAATTTTAATTACCAAATGGAAAAACTTTCCCTTGTTTCAGTTACTAAAAGATAGCCACACATAGAAAGCAACTATTGGAACTTTTTCCTCACTCACTAATGAGGAGACAACCTGAAGTGATAGCTAGATAGCTGTCAACTAAGTAACAGGGATTGATTGACAGTAAGAGCAACTGAGACTTTCACCAAGTTCTGACAGTTTCAAACAAGTCAAGTGACAATCTCATTGTGATTAAAGTAATCACATGTGTCATGTGTGGGGAAAGGGAAAGTAATCTTACAGATGAGATTTATCTAAGTAACTCTAAAGCTGAAGCGACAAAAAGGAATAGCTCTTAGATTTCACAAAGTGATTTTGTGATGTGACTAAAGTCACCGAAGAACAGTTGATGAGTGGACAACATTTATTTTTTCTTCATATGTATACAAAGTTGTATACCATGCATCATTGTGCAATCCATTACAAATGTCAGCCCGCATAATGCATTTAAAGAACCTAATCGTATTTGAGTATTGTTAGGAAAACAACACAATACTGAGTAAGTTAGTGTACTTACGATTAGGGGTATTATGTCATTAAACAAACCCGTCTATAAACCTATTAGGTTCTCAATCCTAACAAAACTTTTCTGATAGAGTCATACCGTATTTTGTTATCCACGTTCAAACTTTTTGGTAAACAGTTGTGAAAAGGATAAGCACAAAGAAACTAGAAGAATGTCGATTGTTTGTCACAAGTAGCTTGCAAGTAGGGAAAACAAGTTTTTGTATCCAAAGTGGTGAAAGCATAAGAAGCCCAATGTAACATGTAGGACAGTCCTAAGTAAAAAGTTGTAAGCTTAGTCTGTAGAAAAACTTGTGTTACAATCATCGCTCTTTCCCACCGTCTCACTAAATGCGAGGGGATAACGTTTCCTTGTTCGGGCTTTTTTTTGTACGTAGGTCGATATGACCATGCAACAGTGTAGGAAGAACCGGTCAGTGGAATAAACTTTTACATTCTCTGCATGACTATGAACATAGTATTATGATCTGTGAAAGGATAAAATATATCTATCTATCATAATAAACAGTTTAGTTGATAATACCACCACAAGTACTTCCCTTTGAAATATTACGAGACTCACAGATGTAAAAGCTCAACATCTGCACATGACTATGGATACTTTTTATATGCAAGTTATATTTTATATGTGCCTGCCACCTTTAGCAAGTCTATATAAACTGGTCACGTCTTGTGTGAGCAAGGCTCCCTACTATTTACAACTGGATTATGTGTCACAGTCACGAGGTTTATGTTGCTGCATACATGCATACAAATATTTTATAATGGATGGGAAATCTATACCATTCGCTTTCTCTCCTAGTGCTACATTTTGACTGGCTCGACATAAGGCAAATTGAAAGTAATAAACGTAGTACTCAAGTTAAGTGAGCCTCATAATCCAAAGCATGACGGGATAGAGAACACTCTCTGTGGATGCATAAATATATGCTCTGAGCTAAGATCACAACTGACAGCTCCAAGAAAATTGATCACAGGAACGGTGTTTCCTCTTGACTTGATGTGGTGCATGTTCCTGTTTTTTTTTAAATTCTGTGATACCTTTTTCAAAGTCTTGGCTTGGCAGGGAAAGTAATTGAGAAGTATCCGTTCAAAAACAGAGATACACGTATGTATATACTAGCCTTCGGTCAACTACACTTGCTTATACTCTCAAGAGTCTTGCTGCTTGCAGGCGCTTGAGGAGAATATCAATGAGACATGTACTTGTGTATAATCAGTAATGCATGCTACATTGGTATGGGGGCATCATGAGGGAATAGTAAGATGATTGAGAATGAAGCTGGTACCACTATTAGTAATAGTTACTTGTGCTAAATATCATTCACGTCACACATTTACACATCACGAAAGTAGTCATGTACTTTCGGTTTTCTTTATTTATGAAAGGATACAGATCGCAAACCTTGTTTTTATATGAAAAATAGCATAATGCTCCTTTCCCGTGGTAAAGCACGAAGTGTAATTGTGGGATGTCTTTTTGCATATGAATGAGATAGAAAGTTTTAAGGGTTTTACAAAAATGGGACAATGTTTGTACATGCATAATACATGTGTGGGTGTGTAAGTGTTGATATATGTTAAATAATATGCAGAACACTGCTCACATCCTTTTATGAATATGACAAGTAGAAATGTTGACAATCTCGTTTTTCTACGAAGAGATCATACTTGAACTCGTGTCCTTTTACGTGGCACGTCTAGGAATGTAGATTGGTTTTTCTCCAACAGATTTCACAGAAAATTACACTGAAAAAAAAGACAGAATCTCTGCTTATTGCATTGCCAGTGGCTATATTTTACGAGAAAAACTAAAGAAGCTACCTGCTACAACTCCTCTTGGTTTGGTATGGATCCTAGCTAATAGGTTCTGAAATATGTGCTACATCCCCGGATCCATATCCGGCTGAGAGCAACCAACATTTTTCCTTCTCCTGCCAGCTTTTCCTTATGATTTTGGGATCCACATATATTTCGTATATATCATTATGAACATGGTGTACCTATGTCTGTGGAACGTTGGATTACTTTCTACATGAAACATTCTTTTCCTTGAGATAGAAGTGAATGCAGTGAGCCAGCCAATAACTCAGAACTGTGAATTGTTTAGTACTAGCTTCAAGCGATCAGCAAAATTTGTTGGGATATATACTCATCTTCTGTTTGTGCACAGAATATACTTGTTATTTTTATCGGATGCGTAGTTCCTTAAACTTGCATTTATCGAAGTCGAGTCAGCTTATCTTAAATTTAATACTTGAGTTTGATAAAAATTAGGCTTTTATTACTGTGGATGGTAATTGGATGTGATAAAGTTTGTAACGTATTGCTCACAAATATTATTACGAAATAAAAACACACACAATTGATAACCTATACAAAGGGACTAAGCCCAGTTAATAGCCTGCAGCCCCCACATTTTCAAAATCCAGATGCACATTCCCATTACTCTGTTTTTAGAACTTTGTGGGATAGCAAATCGTACTCCTGAGGTATGCCCCTGCAATACAAGTTTGCACAGGTTATAGGTTTCGAGTGGGATGAAAGTGATTGAATGTGAACAAATAGCAATAAAACTCGGATCAGTTGAATTAAGACATTTTCTTTTCCAAATTATTAGCTAGTTGAAGAATTTTGCAAGGTTGGAGTTTCATTTTGATCGTTTTTTGTATCGTACTACAAGTAAAGTAATGTATACAATATAAATTGTATATATATAGTCTGCATCGTAGTCAATTTTTTTATTATTTCAAGCAGAAAATCATCCATCTGGGCTCAGATTTGTTTTTTAAAAGAAAAAGCAACGGAATGGTACAAAAATGAAGACTTTAACTTCCAAAAAAACCACATTATTAGTGACTTTTGTGCTGAGTTAGGCAAACCGTATTACGTATTACTAACCTTCTCTACTCGTTACGTATGCAAACGAGCATCTGTCACAATGGAAAGAATGCCATAATCTTGGTAAAAGTGATTACACGGTAGTCTTTACTGACAATATAATTTTCTCCGAAAAAATATGATCTTCATATACCTTCTGGGAAAAAATGAGTAGTAACAGTCAGTATGCTGCACATTTTTGTAGCACAACTATAGTGCTGATCCGTTTAGAGCTAATGGTGGCAAGCGGAATAGCTATGGCACAGTATATAAAATACAAGCATTTTGCATAATATTATTATTTGACTTCATACTGTGTTCCTGATTTTTTTTTGCATTTTCTCCATTTTTCGTCGTTTTGGAATTAACTCGGGAAAAGTGCTGAGCTGAGGGAATGCCAAGTGTAATTTAGAGGAGGGATGGTAGGAGTAAGTAAAAAGTTATGACGGAGAGCTAGTGATGACACAACTTTTTGAAAAAGGCTGGATGTTAAAATTCATTGTCTATGGTTTGTGGGCTCATAAAATCTTTTGTGCTCAACGCCCACAAAAAGCGACGATTCGGAAGTGCTAGCTGGTCGTCTTCAGTTTTTGGAGGCTTCGCCGCATTACGCATTGAAATCGCTTGGCATGAACTGCTATATACTCAAATAAATATAATGCGTGTATATTATGCATATACAGAGCAGCAGATAGTGTGTATCCTGAAGCCTTTTCCGTTGTGAATCTTGGCGAAAAGTTTGTCCTTGGAGGTGCCATTAAATGCACCCCCTCATACTATCCTTATGAATATATTCGATTCGTCGACAATTTAGTGAGGAAACGTTATGCCATGTTCGTTTTGTTGTTGGTTCTTCTGGGTCATGCCGCCCGTTTCTTTTGTACAAATTTCCCTTTGTCCTATCAAACTTGATGGAGAAGAAGAAAGCCAAAAAGGGAAAGTTTTTGAATTGACGGAACTTCCTTTTCTCAGTTGCTCATCCGTTCGGTCGGAAAGTAGATAAACGATACAATGATAATACTCTCTCCTCCTCACCGGGATCTTGATTCCTTTACTATTTATGGGTACTCACAAATTATACATACATTGGGGAAGTAAGGCTCGTTTAACTCTTCTATTTAGTAAATCATGCTATTCTATATTCCCGAAGGTATTTTCCTTTGTAAAAGTTTTTCAGCATTTTCACATGTCAAATGTAACATTGGGAAACGGGACATTTTTGCTGAACGTTCAATGATTTCTTTGGATTATCTATTCTTCTCTATGTCAGTAATTTAGGAAGAGCGAAATAGGACAGGAAAAAAGGAGACAGAAGAACTTCCAGTTTGAAACATGTGGACTGAGTTCTTTCATGCATATTCTATCCATTATCCATATTTTCTCTTTTTCCACGTAGGATTCTTCTTTTGACGTTAATGCAAGATGATACACCTTTTCCACTACGTACATTATGCAAATCCTTTACAAGTACACGATAGTTTCTAGAAATGAGAAAACTGCTTTCTCCTTCACTTTAGCTCCTCGTATACTGAGCTGAAGACATTTAATTCCTAACTTTTCTATCCGCTTCTTTGTATGACAGCAAAATACTATACTGCTGCTCAGATATTCAAAAATATACAATCTCCACGTGAAGTCGAATTGCCGACCGTAAATCAAAATGTAGTAAAACAGCAGGATGCTAGGGAGAGTGATGATATGATACGACGAAGAAACCCAGAGCTAAATCCAGAGATTTCACTTTTTTCTCTACCAGTTCCTCTAAAGACTTTTAAGTATATATTCGCTACAAAAAACTTCGTGTCTCCATCAATTTATGTTTTTTGGATTTGTGAATCAAGTAGAAATGTGTGTATATAGCTTACACTTTGTGCAGAATTGTGATGTGATGCTGCTGACGATGCGATGTACAGGAAAGGAAGTAAAATTGTAGTGCTCTGGATCAAGTGATGCATGTCTTTACTTTTGAGTACTTTGGTGGCTAGGTAAACGTATGATTAGATGAAAAACTGGAAATCGTAGACAAGAGACGAAAATAACAAAATATATTTGTGAAAGTATAAGTGTACAACTATTAGGCTAGATGAAGTGAAAGCATATCGTAGTAAGTACGTATTGTAATAGAAAGGGCAAAAAGCCAAAAGGAAATCAACTTACAGAAAATAGCATGCTACTTTCCGCCTGTATGCATGTATTACATATAGATATATACTTTCACAAGCGTAGTGTTTCAACATCCTATAAACATATCCGTTCTCAGCTTACCAGGGAAAACACTGTAGACAAAAGCAACAGCAAAAGCGCTTATGTCCCGCTATATATTATATAAAGAATTTTGGAGCGAAAGCATACTCGTGAGCAAGAGCAGCCAGCAGCTTTTCCTCATGCTTTTTGCAGCTCCTGTTGTACATGTTCTTAAACATAAGCATTCATTCAGATAGGAATTTTAAGAGAGTTTATGAACTGAGCAAGTAAAATAGTGAAAGAGAGCCAAGTTAGAGGAGAACACACGGATTTTATGTGGAGGTAGAAATTCCGTTCCGGACTATATGTATATATACATGTGTTGAAGCATGTCGATGCGAGCATGTACCTAAATAAGCATGTATTTCTCATGTGGGTACGAGGAAAAGTAAAGTAGCTTGTTGTAGTTGTACTAGAATATTATTCCCACGATTATGTCTCTAGTCATGCAGGAGACCTTCGTCATGCAACTCCCGTACTTGGTTGCCACTGCATTGCCAACAAATTTTATATAACTCTTTAAATGTTCATCCGGACATAATATATATTTTGTTTTCTATTATCATCATCCTGCCAGAGGCATATCTCCATTTCCACATTATATTATATCAATGTACTCGGAATTTCCTGCTTGTTCCTGTGTTCCCATTTTTGTACCTATATAATAATATATCGCATCCACCAGAAAGATGCTACAAAAAACATGCATTGTTTACGCACCAACACCAATTCTCGCCAAAAAAAAGTATACAGGAAAGAGAAAGTGTACATTCATCCAGCCCAGGATCGCCAACCCGTCTAGCTTGACTTTCCTATTTTTATGCTTGCGAAAATGTTTTGCTCGGAGAGTATACTTTTTGCTACGTAAATATCATCATGAGAAAGTTGTTACAGCTTTTTGTTGAAACTTTGAAATGAAACGAGCTGTAGTCGCTTACATTTATATCTCTCCGTGTGTTGTTGATGATCATGCATCTTTATCAAAGGAGCACTACACATTAGCCTAATTTTATTTCGCATCCTATTATTTTAATATGTGTCGTATCAAATGACTATATTATGTTGGAATCTATTATATACTGCAGCATTCCTCGCCTTTCACCAATAAGCCACATAATATATGTATTCACTTGGAATTATTATAATCTAATAGCATGTGCTCAAATTTCCATGCTCCCGGATACATGTGTACTTAGTGGCTTCCTCCTGAGGCATCAAGATCATTAGAAAGTTATGTAACCACTTTATAACAATCACTTTTTTGGAGGTCCATTCGTCTGTAAACTTTGACTTACATTAAAGGATATTATGGAGCTTACTACTCAAAATTAGTTAAACTTTTCTCATTTTTCTAACAATTTTTTAGTTTCACCTAAATATGGTAAACTTGATATCATTTTTATGGTTGCTAAAAATATGTTTAGTTTATTAGGCCGTTGATGAGATATTTGACTTGTTGTGATTATCAGCCAAGCTGAATAATATATCTGCTTTCTTTTACAAAGAACAAACATGCATGAAATGTGATCTTATTGTAATAGTTTGGTCATGAAAATATTACTTTCCAGAAAGGATCTATTACAATTTAACTACATATTAAACTAGTTTTCCTCTAGGCAAGCTGCATGATTACATTTTCATTGCTGGGTTTATTTTCATAAAGTCTTTCCTTGAAGTTATTTTCATATTTATTTTCCAGTACGTTCTTACACACACAGGGTATATGGAAGCTGGGCAACAAATAATTTTGAATTTTAGAAAACAAAGTGAAATGCATTCATCTTCATCTATGAATAATCATCACTGTGCCCCTGGTATTGGAACTCCCCGAGTATCGGTGGAAATGTTTTTGTAGGTGGAATTTGAGCTCATTCCTCTTGTTTTCTACATTGTTCGTGATGCTGATGATAATCATGCGATAACCTCAGATAGCATGTAGCGTATACACTATACACTAGTATGAATAAAGTAGGAAAACAAAGAAGCTTGCTTTGCCATTATTACTAGACGTGAAGAAAATGAGCATCACAAAATATAATTTCAAAAGAGAATGAAGATGGAATGCTCAATTTTCTTTTAAATCAATAGCTTAGAGTAGCTGCAAGCATGAAAAAGTAGATTCATGGTAAGGGTGATGCTGCACATTCGGGTACACACGCGCCCGTTGAGAATACCATTGCCATTAATCATTGAAACTGCTACTTAGTCACGTAAGATATTCTGCGTTTCCTATAAACAATTCAATGAATACCATACATATAGATATAAGTATATGGGTTTGCACAACGGTGTACATGCACAAACTAAAGCATATTCTCAAAGGTATACCTAAAAAGCCTAGCATCTTTTTCCTGTTGGTCTTTCAATTTCAATTCTATGAAAAGTGGGCTCTGAGAGGCCGTTGTGTGAATCCTCTTTTATGACTTTAAAGATAGCAGGAAGGAAATCTTAGGTTTCTGCTCACAAATGACATTGCCTCTAGAAACACTCACTTTCCCCTTAGTACTTATACACTTATATATCGCACCTCCATTTTGATTCTACTCCTTTTCACTGAACCACATCTAAATTCTCAGCCAGAAGGATATAAAAGCAGTTAACTGATACGTGGCGGAGCAGTTCCCCATTTTTTTCTGAATACATAAAGTAACGCATAAGGCCAACAGATGCCAAAACAACTTTCGCCACCGTGTCATTCTCAATTAAACTTTCTTTTTTTCTTCTGCCAAAAGTTTGAGAATAAAAAGGACTTGGAGAAACGGAGGAGAGGTCCAACTGTTACTTTGAGACGAAATGACATGATTTTTTGTTTTCAAATTGAAATTGTATGGCGTTTCCTTTGGAAAACGCGAAAATGAAATGACAGAACGTCTCTCGTAATGTCAAATACATACGGAGCTGAGAGTTTCTAAATTACTTCAGTCACCCCTCTCCTCCAGCAAGGGGAGCACAACTGAATCAACTGATAACGTCAGTAGTCAAACAAAAACTCTGTGGCTTACATACAAAATGGCAAATTTAATTACGACTTGGGTTATATGATATTTGACTGAACACATATGAGGTTTGTGAATATCCCGTGGAGAAATTTATAGACGAAGTTGAACAATGCACATAATATGCATATGAATGAATGTATGATTCATGCAGTGAAATAACTGTGTATGAGTAGCACGTATACAATCATTTCCCCTTTCTCATTTTCTTTTTGTTTTTACATTTGCCTGAACTCATTCCTATGAAATTCAATATGAAAAGCATTAATGGATCGGATTCCCACGAGGGAAAGTTATAAGGAGAGAGAGAGAAACTAACTTAGAGAAAACCCTGAAGGCATGCCTAATATGTATCTCATTTACTTTTTTTCACTTTCCAATCCTTACACCAGAAAGTTTTAGAAAGGACGTCTTCCTGGTGGCATTTTTTACTTTCCTTTTAATCATTTCTTGAGACAAAAGTGAATTACGAAGTTATACATAATGCAAGTTTGTTAGGTGAATGCATATTATTCTTTAAAATGACGAAATTACAATTTTCCAACTTTCCCCCAGGCAGACGCTGCGGCTAATAATAATCATGCCAGTCGTCATCAAACAGTGTGAAATTTAATAATATATACGCAACGGTTCAAGTTTTAATAAGTAGGGTTTCGTATCTGCCAATTTTAGTGGTCTAAAAATTCAATTAAACGAGTCTCTGATATTCTTTCCTGTTAGCAATGCACAATATATGCAGTCCATCAGCACAAACAGAGAGGAGAGAAAACCAGTGTATTTGTGGGGAAACTGCCAAGACGGAAACAAGATGCTGATTTATTAAATTAATAAGAGTTGCTGAATTAATCTGCATGATTTCCTCTGGAAATGGCTTTCTGTGGCAGAGCTCGTAATATCTGTATGCGGATAGTGAAAGAGGAAAGGGACATAGGCAAAAGGCAGACCAGTGGCATAATAATCTTGTGGGAAGTGGTTTCCCTATAATGTAAAACATAAATGTGAAGTAAACGTTCATTGAGTACTTAGTCTTTCGCGAATCTCATTAGGAAAATCCATGAATCTTCCGGTCTCTACCATATACTGATTCAGAATCCATTGCATCCGACCAGACAGACCTAAAAATATATCTCAAGTGCTAAAGTATACACACATCTAGACCTTATATAAACGTTTACTTATTCTGTAAAATACTGAGGCACGTTCCAGTTTGCACTTTCGTTTTTGTAGCATTGCCTCATGTGGCTTTAGCAATCTCCTCAGTTATATATATGTATAACCATATATATTGAGTATTGGACATTTTGCCTAAAAAAAGTTGATCTTCTCCAGCTTTTATTTGACTTTATGAAGAGGCTGTAAAGGGTAAGTGGGTAGCATGATGCAGAGAAAAATGTGTTGGTTCGTTACAGGGAGCGAAAGAGCAGGTTATTTTCATTTGTATTTGTAGCAATGGGAATTGAGAGTGGGAAAAGTAAATTGCGAAAGGACGCAGACAGAAGGTTCCATTCTATCCGCTTTAAGGAAGAGGCTTTACTCCACACCGTTATTAGAGAAAATAGGAAAATGGACTAATGATTCCCTCCTCCGGTGCTCGTAATCAATGGAATGACTTTTCCAATGTGTCTGACTAATACAAACAAATGTGTGGCTGTAAATCATATGAGGAGAAAGTGTTTTGCTACAGAAAGGAGCTAGTAAATCATGTTCTAAGCAAACCGTAAATCTGGTAGAGTTGTGCAATTCTCTTTGCTACACATTGGATTGAATGGTATTATTGGCACAGGAGTTGACATGAAAAATATCCGTTTGTGCCTTTCTGTTGTTGAATATGGGCGGTGGGGAAATGGAAGAGTGAGCAAGGAAATGCGGACAAGTGCTTTCATGGAGTGAACTTAACTTTTAAGCAAATCTCTCAACGCCGTCCCAAGTCTCATTTTCCTTTATTGAATGTTTTCACAGGAGACCCGTCCATGAGGAGGAGACAGCAGAGAACAAAAGAATAGCGTATATTGTAGCCACAGCAACAGGACTTATTTTTTTTGCTGCATTTATTCTGATTGCTGTAACACTGAAGATGACACCCAAAATCGATGAAATACGTATGGAATCTTTTGAATTTCGAGATTGCTGAGTGCTTTGCTTGCTTCATTATTTACGCTTTGACACATCTTCTGTAATGCTTTGCCAATTGTTTGTTGATCTTTGCTATTCATCTGCTTTCCTATTTACTTCATCAGAAAATGAACAACACAGGAAATTCATACACACCTATGTAATCCATCAAACTCATGCCTCTTTCTTTGGCACAAAGGAGCATCTTTCTTTTGATGAGAAGTTTTTTTTCATCTCCGCATTTTACAACACGGCCTAGAATCAAATGTTCATCCA
>JAANSM010004067.1:0-11865 GCA_036850725.1 Orchesella villosa | reverse complement strand
GGTGATTTTACTGAGGGACGCAACAACGCAACGCAACTCAAAACTGGAGTCAACCGGACCGTTCCGCAAAACATATTTGACAAGGGGAACCCTAGCATTATATAGTATGTTTACATCAACGGTAAGAACGACAACGACACCCCATTTATACACCCTTAAATGCGTCCTATTCTACGCTAAATTCTCACAACTTGTCGCAGGTACATACATACATTGACTACTTTTCCCCATATTCTCACAGTTCCACTTCCACCAACAAACTGCATGCTAAACTAAACTAAATGAGTGTTGATCCCGTCTTCTGGGTTTAACTGAGGAACATGCATGCTGTGTCCGTGCCGCATACTACTCAGCAGTATACCGTATAGGACATGCACCTACATATATATTTATATACTTATACTAAGCATCGAATCTTCACAACTAACTAATAACCATCAACCATATAACAACAATAATAACCTCCTTTTTGGAACCTGTAACTCACAAAAACTCACCCTTTACTCAAAATGTTCCCTCGATTACACATACCCTCATTCTAGGGTTTATACCTATATACACACAATATTTTACCATTACTCATTCCCTAAAATGATTCACATATATTACTGGATAACATGCGTGTTGGATCCTGCGTTTATTAAAAAAGAGATGCATCATCATTCCATGAAAGCTCATAATAGAAAGGTTGCATTACGTTAATGGTCGTGGTGACTGATTGGCAAAGTGAGGATTTAAAAAATTAGTAATAGAAAGCTGAAGCCGTTTTTTTACCCCTTCACTTCACTTTGTCACACGGATATATCATATCACAGTACGGATCCTGGTTGAGTCTATCTAGTATCTGGGCTAGATTTTTAACTAGTTACCTATAAATGTGCACATTTTATATATTATATTCTAACCTTACACATTGCTTAATCTACAAAACCCTCTCTAGTCGATTGTAAATGAAGCCGAGATGTGAATGTGATGCGACCAAAAATTCATCGTGCCTTTCATTCACTAACGCTCATGGTTTTATACTCGGCCTACATTAAAAAATACACCAGCCGGCCAATATTCATAATAAAAGAAATACAATGAATACTTGTTTGATAATCGCTTTTGCCTTTTCCCTACTCATTACTAGTGTACAAGTTGCTGTTTCCTATATATCTATATTGAATATAAGTATATTGCCACACACAAACACACACCGCACTTGAGCTTCGAACTATTTTCTCATTCAACGAAAGTGCGGAGAAGACATCAATGTGCACGCTATTCAAACTTATTATACTTCTTCATGACTACTTATACAGCATCGTATTATCAAAAAGTAACTGTGTATTGTGTGTTTATTATATACTTTATATAAAGTCTCCCATTCCTTCTCTCTCTCTCTCTCTTTATATCAAGTTGTCTTTTACTATAATATTTATATCTTGTTGGTAAAACTCTGTATCACCACGACTTACTTCACGAATGTAGTACAGATGTATACACATGCTGTTTGATATGGCATGCTTCGCTTGTCTCTACAATTTTATTAGAAAAAGCCAAATCCTTAACCCGTCGGTCGGTCACATCGCCACTCAATATGAGAAACTTTAATGCTTTACAAATGTGATGTGATGCGTGCATATATGTCTACCAACTTTTCCGATATCATCGCCATCACTATCATCATCGTTATCATCATCAGTACGCTTTTGCTGTACGTTCACACACACAAACATGAATTCTCTCTTCTCCCTTTATATTCATATTAGAATAAATACAGTCATCCATTATTCTCCCTTCTAGGACACAAGGAGACAATGGATTGGAGAGGATAAGTATAGTGGATAATATGTACTCTCACATATTATATCCATACATTGATTGAGCTTTGGGTTTGAGTTTGGATATTTTAGGGGAAAAGGAACAAGTGAGTTACCCTAAATCTTGTTGTGTGTGTGCCTTGTTGTATGCACTCTAGTTTTGGATTTTGTGGATGGTCTGTTGCTGTTGCTCCTGTTGTGTTGTTATTGAGTAGTGACATACCAGAAGGAGGATATATAATGTTTTACTTTTTGTAACACTAGATTCATATTAGCTGATTACCCCAAGTATATATTTATATATTATGTAGGCATATAGATATTTGGATTGAGCTCTTCTGGGCTTTCCTCCACATGAATAAATGTGCCTCTTGCATTGATGTTTTTGTCTAAAAGTAGGTAACTCAAACTTATGTGCACTTTAAGTTCCAGAGAATGAGAGTGGATAGAGATAGACACGTTGTCCTATTCTTTTCGTTCCTCATGTTCCCCATTCCCATTGTCAGTTAGTCACTCAATCCATCTATATAACGTCATATGTGCCTAAGTATATAATACTTAGCTACACCTTATTTACGTCTAATAATGATATAATATATATAGCTAACCGTTTATATTTGAACTCTGAGGCAAAAAATTGTTAAGGGAAATGCGTCTATTTGATAATGTACATATACATATGTATGTACTTACGAGTACACATATCCATCGATTTTTCTTGTCTCTCTCCCTGGAATGGAAGCCGTCCTTTTTTCTCTTCTCTGTTCTTTTTATGTGTATTTGTGTGTGTGTCTGAGTGAGAGAGAGAGAGAAAGAGAAAACTCCACATTTTTCATGGCTTACATCCTTCAGCCACAAAAAAAGTACCATGTGCGGTAAGTAATCGAAGTATTACTACTGTGGTATGGTGCTTTGCTTACACTTTCGTGCATGTATAGAGCTCACCCGATCATCATCGCATCCCATCACCAATACGATACTCTTGTTGGATTTGGATTCGTTTTGTTAAGAGATCTTTTCAGGATTAATACAATTGTATTCATCCTTCTTCATTCCAAGAGGTCTGGTCTACTCAAAGGGTTACTTATATGTATAATGTACTTATCATAACGCATCTCCATATATTTTACGATAAGTGTATTCCTTACCGCAGGGGCTAAACACTGAGCTGAGATTAAACTCTGACTGACTGGTCTCTTTACCCTAAACAAAACTGAATTGAATTGAGGATTTAGTGAGAAATATTATTCAAACTCATCGGTGTACCATCATTATCATTGGCTTGCTTGCTGCCGTCATCATCATGATCAGTCATGAGCTACATAGCTACTATACCATATATACATCATATACACCATACCATATCTTCATTTCAACCCAATGGGATACAAAAAAAAGGGAGAAATGGATGAGTCCCGTCAAAAAGTCAGACGTATTTTTGTGTGAAGGCTGATGATGCCTTCAAGTGACCACAATGTACTCTTCAAATCATTCCTCTCGTGCCCAACTAGAAATGTATCACATATACAAATTACCTTGTACACTTAGGAGCCACGAGTACATAGCAAATGTCTATACGTTGTAATAATGTTAACATGTCCAACACCATTCTCATTACAAAAGTCAAAATCACTCTGTATGCGGTTGACTAACCAAACTCACACTTTTATGTCCTACTACTAGTAACTCTAAACGATAAAAGGGAATAAATAAACCGTGGGCCAAAAACTGAGCCCAAAAATTGTATGAAAATTGTAAGATTTTATTTCATGAAGAAGTCCACCATAATGCAATGGAATTGAGCAAGCAACTGGTAAAAACCTTATTTGCCTCAAGCAGGTACAACTTATTTTGTCTTCGCTACAACAAAAGGTGATATGTAGCCGAGTTTTCGCTCTTGTAAAAATGGACGCAGGTGCATAGAAACAAAAACTAAAAGAACCTATAAGTTCCAAAAAATGTTATTGGATATATATTTTTATTATCAGAGCAACTTTTAACTAATATGTACATGATTTTTCCCAACAACCTCAACCTTACGAGAGAAAAAATGCCACTTCTCTTTTTGGTTGTTGCTTTTTACCTCCTTTTAGGTCTACTCAATATATTACATCAAAACGCTTGACTTTGGTGTGTTCATATAGCGAGCGAAGATGGAAGTATGTAGATGGATAGATAACGTAAAGTAAAACTCATCTTCACATTCGTTCAATCTAAGCTTTAGCTGACTTATTATGATGATTTGAGTGAAGAAGGAAAAATAGGAGAAAGAGAAAAAAAACTGAGAAGGAATGCTCCATGTCGGTTTGCTCTAGACATAGCTTTAACCATCAACCTCAACTCGATCAGCGTCTAATAGAGGTGCTTGCTTCTTGACTTGCTTTGCCTATCCCACACTTTTTTATCTGTCCATATATTTATATATTCGTGTAAAGTGGTAAATTAATATTGTATAAAGCTTTGGTCTTTGGAGCAAATTGTCCAGTCCAAACAACATAACATGAGACTGAAGAAAAAAACCTGACCTCCGCAGTATATATATATATTACTTATATTATAATACGCCAATGATGATGAGGATGATTATTATAGTATCATGATATTTTGATGATCAAGATAATATGAAGTAAGCAAATACACTCTGAACTGATATGTATTATCATCATCATCATTGAGTGTCTTTTTATTATTACGCGTGGAGGAGGTGTAGCTTTACACCACCAGTAAACCATCATCATCCTGCCATACCTTATACATTATGCATTACTCCTAATAAGATTTTTATTTGTTGGTATGAATTTATACTAAGCGGACTAATCGCAACACTTGTATTGAGAAAGAGGGAATAAATTGTGTGTAAAAACGTACATATTCACTTCATATTTAATCAGCTCTATGGTTGGAGTTTGCTTGAGAATAATACTGAGGATTTCTTTGGTCTTTTTTTTGTATTCTTTATGAGCTTGCCCATGACTCCAGGTTTCAAACTGAGCAAGTATTTGAAGTTAGGCTCTTTAAAATCCTCACCACATCTCATTTTCCGAACGAGATTTTCTCCCAACATATTATACTATTTCTTCTTACTTTATGACATGACGGGATATAGAATATAGAGGCTGAAAATGCGAGATGAGCGTTTTTCCCCACAAAAGATATTCAAATTGAAAGATTTCCTTATGAAAATGAAGGGTTAAAAAAGTAATAGCAAAGAGCTGTGTAATACACTGTCAGTGTCAGTACTCATGTAAATTGTAATAACGCTATGTAGCTGCTGACCGCATGTGGTCACCCAAGTTCTTGTGATATTCGGGAGAGACGAGAGACTCCAACTTCCAAGTAAAAAAATACATTGAACCTTTATATCTCTTCTTCATATCCACAGTCTTCTTCTCCATATTATGCTTTCATAGAACAAATAAAAAATGAGCTGAGACTTATTGAAAGATTTTCCTACAATCAACAGAGATTTTATATGTCTGCATTTCTTACTTGCCAACAAGCTTATATACTCAAAAAATCCACAGAGCATATAATAGGTATCATCCTGTGTTTTGTGTGTGAATGACCAGTCAGCAAATATTCAACTTTTATGATATTGAAATAGATATGGATCATGATTTTTGACAGACAGATATGTGAAATTATTGCACACGTGGTTGTTTTATGTTGTTGAAATCGTCTACTAAACACACAGGCTAGAACATGATGGCGATGATGATATCATTCAGATGCGCTGTATAACGTACTCGTTAACATAACAAAAGTAAGCAGCACAGCATCTCAGGCAAATCTGTAATCTTAATCTTGTGTCACCTTTTTACGAACTCTTCGTTCCTAATGTAGGTACATACATGAATCCCATTGGTTTTATGACTATTTCTTTAAAAAAAAGGTTCTCAAAAATTTTAAGGTTCTTACCAGTTATAGTAATTTCCATACACAGTGTTAGGCATTTTGCATTCAACAGAAATCCATTAATAAAGGAACACCACTTCAGTCTCTTCAGTTTTTTATGTAATGATATATTATGCACAACGATAAATTATAAAGTTGTGAAGAAGTTAGTACGAAGCGCTAATTGTTGATAACAATAGGTGATGATTGTGATCCCATTAATTATTTTGTACGTGACAGTTACACACGCGGTAGTCCTCTGCGTCTGCCTCTTGATTCATGAACACCAGAGAGATACAAGAAGAGATGCGCTGCTGCAACAAAACAACACTGCTTTTGCTAAACGTATATATAAACCTCAACCAGTCAGCATCAACGAAGCGAAGTAATCATTCATTCCCAAGATTCACAACCTTTGGCAATATAGCTGCAGGGTGCTAATCAAATCAGCTGAGGCAAAAAGTACAATCACGTACGTAGCGCAGTGGTAAGTTGATATAGATTGAGTATTTTGCAAAAATTAGTAGTTGATGATGACAGTTATTCATTCAAATGATGAAAAGTTACATTAATCAAATGACTAAATGACGCTGCTTAATACTATGCACTATTATTGACTATACTTTGTTCCATAATCCGTGCCAATTAATGTGTCACATTCAAAAATTGTATAAGGATCACTTCAGTCCACAAATAATACTAAGTTTTATACGCATTTCAGTCAATTCCACAAACGTTTTAGTTTTACATTCCACCGGTTGATATTCACAGAAACGAGATCGTTACGTTTATTTAGACTAAATTAAGCGAGAGAAAGTCAGGCTCATATAACGCTTCACACTATATCATCCTTGAGTCCAAAGAAATTAGTCCGGTTAAACACAGGGATGATGTGCTTCAGTTTAAATGCAACTCACTCTCTCACACGAGTACATTCGCAGTCTATTTACCAGCGGCTTTTTCGCTGTCAACAAGGTGAAAAAGGGAAAAGTCCTTCAGTAAACCTTGTCATAAATCATATGCACACAAGAGAACAAGTGGTAATAGTAAAGTACTGCTTGTAGAAAGAGAGATATATTATAGAGTATATCTTCTTTGCTTTTTGTGTATATCTCTTTTGTTCCTCAGCTGTGTCCAGCAGGTGTGAATAAATCCTAAAATCCTGTTATGAAGAATATGTCAATATTATCTCTTCAGTTCAAGTACAATTCACTCTTCTTCTTCATCATAAACATACATCTAATATGCATGCATTAGAGATATATAGTGCGTGCATAACACAGTATCTGCTCACACGTTGCGTTGCTTAAGAAAAGGTGATGCGTATCATAAACACATTCATGCATGAACTCATCCTCTCTTTCCTCGCACATGTGGCTTTGTGCCGGTAGTAAGAATAGTAAAAGCTGCGTAAAAGTAATATATGTATTTACGGCTTATACATTACGTACACGTATGCATCCTTTTTCTATTTATCGTCCCTGTTTTCTTGAATGCACCAAGAAGCAATCCAGTTTTTCTTGTTAAACATTCAATATTTGCTCATACCCCAAATATAATTGAGTGCAACACCTCAACACACCATTAATAATATTATTTAGGTACGTTCCAAATGTCCTTGTGCACTCGCCTCTCAATCCAAACAAGAAAAAAATCTGTTGCTTTTTTGTTGTTTCCGTCTTTACATAACACACGGGGAAAGTTCAACTTCAAGTTTTAACCTGTTTCGGCAATAACCAAACCACTAAGCTTCCTTTTGCACTGTCAGAAGCTTTAGCGTATAAGTAAGCAAAAAAAGTTGTTTGATCCAAATTTTTTTTGGGGAAGGTCAAGTAACAAAGTATATAAAACACATACACAACTCATATACAAACTTGTAAGGATAAATGGCTTGTTGATAGCAATTACGTTCTGCTACACCACATTCATCACGTTTTATGTAACAGCAACAGCGGTACTGCTGGTGTAATAATGATGATGTAGTGGGAGTTGGATAAACGCTTCACATGTTCTTTTGTTTGTGTGTGTACCTAAGGAAAGCGTGCTCAATACCAGCAAAAACTCTCTCTCTCCAGCTGGCGAAGCTTGTTAAAAAATGATTTACTGATTGATGATGATGACGCGATGAAGCTACTTCACACAGGTGACCTTTTCAACACGTACTCTCAATGAAAGTAAAATGTATCTCTTTTTATGCAACTTTTAATGTTGCCAGATTACTTTCAAAATGATGACCTGATGACCTCCTCCCTTTCCACTTGAATGTGTTTTTGTATGTTCAACTCAACACATCTATTTTTATGGTCAGCACACACTCACGTCACACATCATTAATCCGCACTTACTTTACTGGCTCACTCAACGTGATTAAGTAACAGTCCATAAAATACTGATGGGTAATAGGATATTATATAGAAGCGTTGAGTAGTTGCACATATAAAGTATCAAGGTGACAAAATTATATAAATCCTGTTGTCATTCACATCCACAATCCATTCTCTTCATGAAAGATCACTTTGTTCACAATGTTGTCAAACAAATTGCAAATATTGTTGCAAAATACTTGTCGAATCAGAAAACACAAAATATACTATTTAGTATATATATTATGTGTGTGTATATCATTTAAACATGAAATACATTTAAGGAATCAACACCTGAACAATACAATATTATGTAAATGCTGTTGTTTTATATATTGTGTTACATTAACAAAATGATTATGTCAATGTCTGTCTCTTTTGTGTGTAGGTTTGTTTGGGTTTTGTTGATTTTGTATAAGGGTAAAGCAAGAAGCACACTGCTTCGTTCTCAAAGAGCAAACCGGCAAAAACCTCTCTCGACAGCAACAAATGCTCGACTGAGCTGAAGGAAGGCGAGATGAAGGCAGTTAAATTTCATCAAGTTACACCAAAACGGGTGCAAAGCTGAGAGCAAGCAGAGGAGAGCATCAGGCAGGCAAAGCAAGTCGAGAGTTTTAGGTATATGGAAAGCTTTGCAGCCAAAGCAAAAGGAAAGAAAATGTATACACACAAGAGAGATCCCATGTGCATATTATATCCATCTAACATCGATATAACTGAAGCATCGCATCGCATGGGTCCCTAATACACAGTCACACAAGCAGCCGATCTAATACATCCCTTTTTACTTCAGTGTTTGCTACCTACGTTCCGTGTGGAGCATTCATACGTTATCCATCTGCATCCTAAACTCTTAAACCTTTACTCCTCCGAAAGCAAAGTGGCAATGGAATGGTAAAGCGAGCAAACTCGTTTATCCAACATCAACTGGCTCCTCTACCGTGGAGCGCTAGCGTGTAGCCTGCTTTTAACCATATTGAGGTATGTGTATCCACTTCCCCACACATGAAATAATGCATATATACACATTCATCTCTTTTAAGTACATAAGTAAGTAAAGTAAGCAAAGTATCTGACTGAGCGAACTGACTGTGAAAGAAAAGGTGGTAGGTAGGTAGCGAAACGAGCCAGGGAGTTCGTCTCTCTCTCTCTCTTTCTGTCGTGTGGAAATTATAGACTTATATAAATACAGAAAAATGTGATATACTCATAATAATGCACAAAATGTTTCTATCCTTATCCACCATAAGAATACAAATGTATACGAGTTTGTTCAAGCGGGGTGAACATCGATACGGAATAAATGAAATGTACATACATTGTCCTTTTTATATCTTTCCTCTCCTTTTTATCTCCACTGCTAAACGAAACGTAGTAAATGGCAGTGTTGTTACGGTGTGGTGTGGTATGTGCGGTAATACAAGTAGTAGTAGAAAAAAAGTCCTAATGGCAAAAGTGTACATTTTTGCTATATATATATCTATATTTGACCTTATGAATATATGCATGTTTGTGCATGTGTGTGGTGTTGTGTGTGCACTATGAATGTATGCATATATTTTCATTTACTACTTATTTCTTTTTAATACAATGCACACACATCCACACAAACACACTACAATCATATCAGTTTAGTGAGTAAAAAGAAGGGGCAATATGTGTGTATACAAATACTAATACGAAAATGCATAAAAAGCTCAGAGACGATATCTTTCTTTATATCAAGCGCCGTCTTTTATTCATACACAAGTGAAAACCATGACTGTCAGCGTAAACATGTATAAGGCGAAAGAGTATAAATATGTATCATATAACAATATGGATACTCCAAACATATTTCACTTTATGAATGTGTGCTGAGCGATAGATATGTGTGTATAAGCATTTATTTCATAAAGAGATAGGAGGAGAGCGTGAACTAGAAGTTGTAGGTAGTAATAGTAGTCGGTCAAATATCCTAACAGGCATCACATCAAGAGAGCGAGCGAACACACAAGAAAGTGTAAGACGAGAGAGAGAGAAAAAGAGGCAGTGCAGTGAGCTCTGAAAAGTTAAGTATGACCCATAGAGCTGCTTTTGCTACTACTGCATGGAGTTAGTTGATAGTGGTATTATTACACATATAATAAGTAAGAAATAAGAGAGCCCAAAAAGTGTTTTTACTTATAACAATATTACAACAAAACGAGCATGAGCATGGTAATAGTCTCGTGGAGTTAAAAAGGAAAAAGGACTTTTCCCATATCATTATTATTATAAAAGTTCGGTAGAGAGTGAAGAAGTAAGGGTATGTGTGTGGATATATGTGGAGAGAAGAGAGAGAGAGAGAGAGCATGCATAATACAAAAGCAGCAGCGGAGCAGCTCATGCCTGTCTGCCTTCGTCCTCGGTCGCTGGAGGTTTGGTTGAGAGTTCGCTTTCCTGGGTTGCTAACTTTGCTTACTTTCTTGTTGTCAGTATGAATATATACTTAACTTAGGCCTGTGAACATTGCTCCGGCTTTGGTGATGGCTTTAAAGATATTCAACAACAGCAGCCAGCAACCTAAAACGCCAAGTATAAAGCTAGAGGAGTTTTGTAGTAGCAGAGTCGCGGTAGTGAATACCCGAAGGATATGTGTGTGTATGTACATATGTCAGCTTTTATGAATGTACTCAGACACTCACACAACACAAGGTTATGTACGAGGGTAAAAGACTGACGCTTTTCTATATCACCATCATCATCGTCATCATTCCATTTGTACTATGTACTCATGATGAAACACACGTACACACAAAAACACCTTATATATAAACTCTTATACTAATAGAGGAGCCAGAAAGAAAAAAAACCTGCAGCAGCTAGAGGTGATAGTGGGCAATGAGCCTGGCTTCCTTTAGCTCCGGCAGTAGTACTATATGCCCCTTCTTCTTTAGGTATATATAATATGATGATATGACTCTCTGTCTTTGGGTTTAACATTTTATCTATCCACGCTTACATGACTGTGTACATCTGTATATAAAGTGTGTGATTCAAGAGGAATTTTCCCCTTGTAGAGAGTGAGACAAAATGTATGTATTAATTCTAGAATGGAGCACAGGAGACAAGAAACATACCTTTGTAGTAATAGTAATATATAGAAAAAAAAGTATATCGTAATATGTTGTGACTCTTTAAAGCATATAAAATGGAGAGAGAACCGTTTCATTGCTTGATGCTTAGATTGCCTGCTTACTTACTACCGCCACCGCACACACCACCACCACGGTCGACGACTACGATTCTTCCGTCCAATATCCCTAAAAAGGTTGATACATGTAAATGGAACTATATATATAAATTCAGATAAGTATAACCATGTACATTCCCTAAAGTGTTTCGTTCTATAAGTGAGTGGATGCTTTTATTGTATACAAACTAGAGGATGGAATTCAAGAGAAAGGAGTGACTGCTTGATGCTGTTGCTCTGTCTAAAATATATGTGTGCGAACACATTTTACTTAGAGATCATGATATGCACTAGTAGACCTGTATCTACTTTACTATTTTCGGGAAACCAAAGCTAAACACCATCACTTGGGTAATGCTCTTTAATCTGGAGAATAGTGTGTTGGGTTTGTCTGTCTGTCTGAGACTTTAAACAGAAAGAAAGTTCAATCTCACAAAGTAGTATCAAGTCGCCCCTTTTTCGTCGTCTTTGATATGGCTGCTTTCATATGAAATTGTCAATCGAATGTCTATCCATCCGCCTCTTTATGATATTTTAATAGCATCGAGAAAATAAATGTAAGATGTTTGTGCAAAAAATTGCAACAATT
>JAANSM010004066.1:0-11865 GCA_036850725.1 Orchesella villosa | reverse complement strand
GATGAATGGTGAATGGTGATGGTGAATCTCGTATGCGTGTTAAGCTACATACTAAAATAATATATACATCACGCCACGCGTTTATATTCATGTATATTATGAATGATCGAAGCAAATCAATGTGCCGAAGCCAAAACCAAGTCAAAACATATAGTATGGCTACAGAGGTGTGTAGAGACGACTATAATATTTATTTACAACATTATTTGTTACTTTCTGTCTATATGTTCAATCAAACATATAAGAAGGTTCTTGGGTCAGCCTTGGTTTCTACGATGCCAAAAAGGTTACATTTGTATCGCTTCTGTCTCGCCATTCATTATACACGCTTAGTTCGAATGTACATGGTTATGGTTAGGTATATATTATACAGTAGCATATATATTAGCAGATTCCACTGTTATCAGAAATGTTCCTAGTACCTAATTACTTACTACCAACCGTAATTGAGGATGAAGCATTAGCAAGTATATACATAATCCTTCAACTTTCATTGAGGAATTTTTAGCTGATGCAACCTGATGAAGAGTTGAACCATCCTTTCAATTGCTATTGCAGCAGCCGTATTTTTGACTGATGAAACTACCGTGGTACGTTGCATACCGAAAACTATATTTTCAGTCCGCAATTAAAAGCTCGTTTGTAATGCAATATGATATGCAATTTAGTAGCAAGTGAGCCACTCTTCTTCGGAGTTATAAATGCATTTCATTCATATTAATGAATGGCTGTTGCAATATTAAATGCAGTTTCTTTAGTACCGATTGGCAGATGCGCATCTTAATTGACAGATTTCTCGTCTGAAAATTACTCTGCGTTTGTTTGTAATCATTCTATCTAGATGACATTCTCATGTGTATAACAAGTACACCAATAATGCTGCAATATGATTGACAGATGAGAAGATGAGATGAGTACGCTATGTTTATATTTACTTATGTTATGTGGCAATTCATTGTACTGCAAACTGCAATGGTACTTCACGAAAAAAGCACTCCACTTCATAAAATTTAATGCATAACATGTTACAGTTTAAAGTAAAGCTCTGCTACTGTAAACAAAGCATGTTGTTTTGTAGTTGAATGAAATGAAAGTTGTTCTTCCGTAATTTTTAGCGGAAGGGGTAGATAAAAATAGAAATTGCAATGCAATATACTTTGTTCCTGATCCTGAAATGAAAGCGATAGTGAAAATGGATTTTTTAGCTTTTCGGAACGAACACACGAGCGTCCCAAATAATTTCTTAGCCAGTTTTTTTTGCAAACAGACACAACACAATTTTAACTGATTTCTTGGAATTTATCCAGTTCCGCGAGCATATATTGCATAATAATTATTACGTATATAAATCTTCTTAGAAGCCGTGTTAATATAATATTCATGTACATAAATTGTTTTGTATCAATGAACTGACATGTTCTTTTAAAGTTGCAAATAAATGAGGATTTATGTAAACAAGCACGGAAAATCAGGGATCATTCCACGTATGTACTATGTCATATATGACTCATATGAATTAGCGTAAACACTGTACCGTTTGGTATTACTTTCTCATCTCAATAATATGTGGCATCATTTACTTCCTATTTGCTCTGGAAGATAAATATATAAGAACATGAATATCAATACATTCCCAGACACCAGTTTTGCCAGTTTAGTTGATTCACATATTAGCAATAAATTGTATCCTGTTCTGGCTTCTTGATAAAAAAAATTATCAGTCGGCCAATGTCTGTCTGTCACTGTCTGCAGTATAAAAATAAATTTTCAACCAGTAAAACTACCTATAGCCAGAACAGACCAGCTCAGATCAATTTTTAGCATGAAATTAAAATTGTAATGAAAGTTCTCAATTGCATGAAAACACAGATCAACTTTTTCTTGGATTGATAACAAATTCTAAATTCCAATAAAAAATGTTGCCACTAATGACTAAACTAAAAGTATAGTTAACTTTTTATTAGGTTTTCCATTGAGCATTCTTGTTTGCATATTGAGCAACCAGGAAAGAAACTTTCATTGATTCGCTTTTGGCTGTAACTAAAAAAGATTATACTGAGCTATCTACTCTTAAGTTAGCCTTACTAGCAGTTATTCCAGTCATAGCCATATATAGCTGGATAATTTGCCGGTATAGTAACACCCAAAGCCTATACAGCTCTTTGTATATATACAAGAACAGGTGCTAGTGCTACCTTAAACTTTCATATTTTATATTTTCATCTTCAACAGAAAAAATGTATTACAACATTGTAACACAAAATACAACCTGTTGCTGAGAGCGTGATACAAGCATGATCGTTAATTAATACGCATGTTTGATTTGATGAAAAGAAAGCTGATGCTTCACAAACCAGACGGACCTAACTTTAGATTAGTTTAGCAGCAAAATGAGTGGATCAATCTAACATTGCACAGGTTTCGGCTTGAGCTACTTCCCAAAACATTTGCATTCGAACAATGCCTGATTTGATACATCTAAAAATGCTAGAGCACCGCATGGTGTTGGACTGCTTCTTTTGTTTATTTTTGTAGCTGCAATTTTGCATTACCACTATATACGCATGCATGAGACATGAGGTGGATGCATTGCATTTACTGTAAAACGGATGATGAAACATGCATGTGGATTTTCTATTGCATTTCTTTGTGCATTCAAAAAACTAATAATGCGATGTGCACATTTTTAGTTTTCGGCAATAAAAGTTCACAGCATAATGATCATAACAGCAGACACGTTTTACTAACAATATTTTCACGTGTACAAGTATAGGCATAACTGCTGAACTGGAATATTGAGGTTGGGGCTAGTTTTCGTATTACATTCTTACATTATTTGACTTAAATAGAAATCTTATTTTTTTGTATTTAATGTCATTGCCACAACATTTTATATAATTGTTATATAAACTGAGCATCTTCAGAAATTATATCACCGTTATATATATCCGCACTTTTAATTCATTTAATATAAATGTATGCCGTCGGGATATACTATATATCGTAACATATCAAATGAAAGAGTAGCGAGAATAAGAGATAAGTAAAATTAGAAAAACAAGATAAATTTTTCTCGCTCTTCATACATTTCATTTTCCCTATTCTTATATAAAATTTACATGATCTTATGCAACTAGTGAAAAGAGAAACCTGAATGATACTGATCTACGAATTATACATATCCGATATCCGTACTCTATAAACACGAAAAGTCTCTCACCCTGGCAGTTGCATAAACTGTTTCTCAAACCATGTGAAATTGTTGTTTATTAAAGTTTGGGATTGCATCACTGTTACGAAAGGGATTACTTTTGTTATATCATGATCGATAAGGTACGTTGATGTGCTTATATAAACTGGCATATATTCACCATTAAACATTTTATGTAACCGAATGCGAACCTTTAAATATTTTTATTCCTATCCTAACACATGTTACATATTTAGCAGTACAAATAAATTTTTACTTAAGCACTTTATATTATACGCATATCCCAACCCCAACGTGTAAAATATTTTACAATTTATATCGCAGCACAACAACTGACTGGAAAAATACGTCAGTTACTGTTCCTAAATAGTGAATAATCATAAAAGTCTAAATGCTAAAAGCTAAAGAGAAAATGAAATCCGAACGCCGAACGAGGGCTTCAATAGTTTTTTGGAGTTGTCTCGGGGGAGGAAAATAGTATTGCGTAATTCGCTGACTCCGAAATCTTGAAAGAATCGTAGGAACTTGGAAAAGATGCAAAAAGATAATCTGGCAATATCTCCCAAAACCCTATATCTCCCACTATCGTTTTTGCTTGTGTTCTCCTGTGCTCAATTCTATTCAGGTTTACGGATTTTTGGGTCTCTCCTATGCTCCTGATTCAAATGGTTCCAAAAGTGTTTGGCTGAGTATATATAACATGTAGCGTACGTGGTGTGTATAGGATCGAGTACTTCTTACCAACAACAAATTGGTTGGTGTCATTTTGAGAGTAACGTAACTCAACTCTAATTTTTGAGACGATAACGAGGCATGTATAGTTATACTACTAATTTACGCATTCTAAGAATGAGGGTAGATAAAAAATATTACTATCAATAAGTTGTACTATTTTAATTTTGATCAGTTATGTTATATATATAATGCAATGTTTTTTGTGTCTGATTTTTTTGTTCAATTTCGAGTGATTCCTGGTACCTAAATTAAAGGAGCAGTCTATAGGCAAATGATTATTGGCACGGGCACACCCTTCTCATAGATATAGCTAGGATAAAACAGGAAAATGTTAAATTCAGACACTTTAAGTATATGTCCAAAGAAAAAGAACTATATAGATTCAACTTTTTGATTTGTTAATTAAGAATATGATAAATAATTATCACAACTATAATGCGTTAGTTCTGGTATTAATGCATTAACAGTATCTGAAATTGATTCAGTATCGAACATCAATTTTGGTACTTAACTTTTGATAAGTTGAAGTTGTACTCGTACTTATATGATCAAAACATGACGAGCGTACACGTATAAAACTAATACGTACGAAGGGTGCAGCAATTTCATATTCTCTCTCACCACTCCTTGCCTTTTGCTTTTAAGCTACGCATGTGTCATGTCATGTGAGCCTTTGTTTTGTAAGTATAAGTCACCATCATCACCATATTACCACACACCAATTAGTTCCGCATTCTGAAAATTCAGGAAGAAAACAACTTCAAACCACAAAAAAGTTGTTCTTCACATCCCAGAGTCTCGCGTTTTCCACTGACAATCCTGTCCCCAGCCCATTTTTATAGACTGAACAAAATGAATAGCATCTATAACCAGCCAGACAAATATTGCCTGTAACATTTTATATTTCATCAATTCCAAACCCCAACACTAATCTAATCTTACTTCTTTCTTCGGGATTTTACTTCATTTAATTAATTATTGAAAGGAAAAGGACATTATTAGTGTAGATAGACCTGGTAGACCAACGCTATGCGCACAATTAAAAATTTAACTAAAAAAATCAGCCGTGTTTTTTTGCTTAAAATTATGAGCTAATAAAATACGATTTCTTCACATCGTACCTGATCATCAATATTTTTTATCAAGCCTGATTCAACATTTGATTGGAGTTATGCGATATCTGTTATGTGACCACGTTATGTGTTATGCAACTTCTATTTGCATGTTTTTCACTGCTTTCACCAATACTATTGGAAGTCCAAAAATCCCCAATAAATAGCGTCATTGAACTACGTATGCCACATCATATATGAAAATTTACTTGTTCATTATAAAATATCACGATTAACTATATTTATCACGATTATAAGAAAGTTGTAAACACTCAAAAACAAATTGACAAACCATTAAATCAATGAACTGTTTGTCATTGATATACGTACTTATACATTTATTATGCATACATAAGATACAACTAGTTATATACTTTATATGTTTGCTTTACATTTAAGCATGTTATTGAAATGTTGCACTGGATTTGAGAAATATGACTTATTCAGTTATAAGTACATTCACATTTCATAAAGTAAGCAGAAATGTATGTATATATATATATATATGTAAGACATAGCAGATTATAATTTATAGATATACGGACTTTACTTAAAATATGTATAAGCAATAACATATGTACATAAGATGAAGATAAATAGTCCAGTCATTAAGAAGACATAATCAAACTTATCGCCTCGCTTGTTTGTCAATTGATCAATGGTGACACACAGGTGCCACTTATTTCATCCTCATAAATCAGCGACAAGCATTTCATAAAAAGTCTTATGTATCATGAAAAACATTTTATAGGTTTAATTCACATTACATCAATTAAAATGAAGTGAACTGTTAATTCATGTAGTGCCTCAAATGAGCCCAGTTAATTTTTCTTGGAACTCATAAAAAAGTGGACACTGGCCCTGGCCATTCTATCGTATGTTAAATGTTATTGTAGGTTTTAATATACGATAATAAGGTGATTATGTTTCATGTCAAATTTACAACTTTAGTGACGACTGGGGACAAAAACACACACGAGGAATAGGGAAGAAAGAGGTCATTCAAAAGCTTTCTTTTAATGCGTAGTAGTTTTTCAGTAAAAATCAATCATTGCGTGTACTATAATAGCCTTATGATGCGTCAAATACCTTTTTGATACCTCGTGCGTGTGCTCAATCTGTATCAATATGCTTTAGATATTTGATATTCTAGGTACATTAGACATTAAATTGAAAAACTGATTCAACTAACAAAATAACTTCGTTTAAGAACAACAGCCGATTAGGAAATCAAAAAGCAAAAAAACAAGGTTTTATTCATGTGTGGATGTTTTTGTTTGTTCCAGATATTGAGCGTTTCACACGAGGAAGTAAACCCGTTCGACATGTGACATGGGTGTTATGCTTCATTCTATCTGATTTACTGCATACCGATGAGGTGAAAATTGCCTCATAACAATATGACGTCAATAATCTGAACCGATCCGCATTAAATGTTTGTGCATACATGCAATCTAATATAAATACAAATAATATGCACATATCCATGAGTCATCAATGATGATCAATGGAAGTACAGTGTAATGACAGCAGCAAGTCTTTTTATAGTAGTGAATTTAATGTATGCAAGCAACCGGATGTCAATACTAGAAGTAGCCAAGATCTTTAGAATAATATACAATAGGTCGAAAGGACTTGCAATTTCTAAAACTCTTACATAGAAAAATTTACTTAGAGAAAGAAATTTTTGAGCAGAACTCTTATGTGTCTGAGCAAAGATATAATCGGGTTTCGAGTTTTATTTTCAAAGTTTTACTTACTTTAAGTAGAAAATAACAGACGATCAGGATCACAAAGTCAAACAGACACCTTTAAAAGTTACCCACGAAATGACATAACAATGATATATGTTATGATGCTTTATATCCTGCATAATGTTCCTACACAGCAAGAATGGCATATTGCATCGAAATTGAAATACCAATTCGGAACAAAGTGTGAAATTCAAAGGTGCTAAAAATGCAAGCAAGATTGATCATGGCGTGATCAGATACATGGAACATGGAACAACTGTTTGTATACCAACGCTGCTATCACACTGTACATTCTCACTGCTTCAACAATGGTCATCCGCTAATGTTTCAGAGTTTGATGATGTAAGTAGCTTTTCAAATTCGAAATCACGCCACACAGCTCATAATCGGTGTACCAGATTATTCAGGAATGATCTGCCCCGGAATTGAGTACCCATTTCGAAGGACATGATTATACGACCACGAAGCTGTCTACTGAAGCAACATAGCTATTTCTATGTATCACATTATCACATTCTGGTTCCAGAGTTGTGCATTTTTAAAACATGGGATATGTGAGGCTTATGACGACGTGTTCTGGAAATAGTATTGAAGAAATTGATATCGTCAAGAATCACACTTAAAAATATATATATTTAACAATTATATACGTGTTAGCTTGGTTTTGGTCACTGGGAGAATCTCACAGAATATGAAACTTACAGTAATAGAAAAATTTGAAAGTCATGTCCTCTCTAATTTTCTAATTTAGATTGCACTGTTGCTATCAATAATGATATTGAAACTTGAAGAATAACCTCATCTATATCACTTTAAAATCACGTATAATGATCTCAGCCTATTATATGAAATGTGAACTGAAAACCCCTTCCTGATACTTTATCTACAATTATAGCTTACGTGTCAACATTTGATGTGTCGTGTCGTAATGTGCATATTTCTAAATTAATGGGTATTGTTGTTATCGGTGTAACTTTTTTTAACCATTTGATAACAGGTCACATCTTGATTTATATATGAAAACTATTTGATTAATTTGATACAAGCATCAGTACGAACATAACATCTTTCAGAACAAGGATTCATTATTCCTATTATACTGATGACCCCTATATTTCTAAATTAATGGGTATTGTTGTTATCGGTGTAACTGTTTTTTAACCATTTGATAACAGGTCACATCTTGATTTATATATGAAAACTATTTGATACAAGCATCAGTACGAACATAACATCTTTCAGAACAAGGATTCATTATTCCTATTATACTGATGACCCCCGATAACCTTTTTGGAACCACAACTCATGTTACAGGAAAACAAACATGCCTTGCAAAATCGATAAGGTTTCCGTTTCCCATTTGGCTGAGAATAGCCACTGCCCATCATCGTCCTATATTTTGTTTATAAGTCATTAATTTACAAGGAGAGAGAATATGTTATGCTACCAAGTTATGCGAAGTTCATCAATAATCTCAATTTATAGTCATCACCACCAATTCCAATATATGATTATTTATGGGATAACTTTACTTTTAACTTTAAGCCAATTGATCGAACGATGAAAGCACACGTACCTTCGAGAAGGAAATCGTCTCTGTCATAAGAATTATTTGCTTCGATTCGACCACCACCTAAAATTTGTGAATCTTCAGGAACACTTATCTTATATACTGTTTATCTATATGTATACCATGGTTTGATGATGATACACCTCAGAAAGCAAACGCAAGAACGCAACTCTAACTAACGCTAACGCAATATTCATACATTTTTTATACCACGAGGATCCTAAGATATAACATAACCATCAACAATCTATTTCATCTAGTGTAAGTGTATGTATATAGCATATCTAACCTTTCATGTTAAAGTTGTGAAACCGACTTCTCGGCAAAATTAAATACAGAAACGCTTTTGGCGAATTCGCCATGATGCTCCAGAGCTCAACTGTGAAGGAGGAAACAAAAACTTCGACTAACAAAACCGGAATAATATGTATCAGCATCACAATTAACTAACGCTTGAATCAAAGACAAAGAGTCATTTTGGTGTTAGTAATCGAACCTGGAATAATAGGTTTTATAAATGGTGATTTACGACATCTCAATAAGACTCTCTATAGTGTTCAACAAGGTTAACTGAGGCTGAGGCTATAACATTTAGTTTCCTAATCCAAACACCAGATCCTAGTGGGTATTTTTGGCATGCTGCTCACATAATCGTATCCCAAAAATAACATTATTGTTGCACAATCCAATTTTATGACCATAATATTATTTGTTTTTGGGTCAATCAAATGTTCCAAAGGAAACCAATTCGTAAAACAAATCAGCCGAAGACGATTTCAGCATCAAGACAACATCACTACGGTTGCAATAAGTTAGGCATGTTTGTCTCTAGTCTAAAGTATGAAGAAGGCCTTTCAATTTTTTTTAAGCTATCAGCATCACTCAATCACCAAGAAGAATCATTCGTTTTCGTTATCATCCTTTTCTTACCCGTGAGCGTGACTAAGGGTTTTCACTTTGGTAGAATTTCTGTAAAGAATCTGTATAGTCTGACAGTCTGAAATTCTGCATGCTGATTGCTGGTTGGTACCAGAACTTGGCTACTTTATATGTGGAATGATTATCCATTTTATTTTCATGACTACTTAGGTTAGACAAGTCAGTTATATGAACTGACACTGCATACCAATATATATTAGGATTAGGATGTGAATTATATTGATTAAATTTCCATTCTGCACAATTCCATAAATTTTATTAAAAGTTTCCACCGTACATTTTTTCATTTAGCTAAAGTTACTGTGACCTATATATTAACTTTCTGCCTTATTAGTAGTTATTATACATAATTAAAGTTTCTAATTGTACTGTAAAATCTATACATTAGTATTAGATCTAATGTTTGGCAGGAGAAACAAAATGCTTTTAGTTATTTTTTTTTAAATCAAGACGAATTTATTATAAATGGTTAATATTCCACTTGTTCACTCTGTTCTTGTAGAAGAAATTGTAATAAAGTTGTTTTTAGCTGTATAGGTCATAGTCATAGGTGTTTGCTTTCATTCATGTTACTTTATATTACTATTTTATGTCATATATGTAGAGGAGGGTTGACCGCGTTGATTAAGAATTTATTATGCAATGATATTACGGAGACCTTGCTAGTAGAGTTCGATATAATATTCAGAACTTGTTGATGTTGATCATGTTGATGGCTCGTCCTAAACTTTCTGTTCCAAATCGTTTCACACCTGAGCTTACATAATCATAATAATCTATCCATATCTCTCCATTGCATTACGCATTGGAATTGTAAACGAGTTATCGATTCGTTTAACATTTCCGTAAGGCCGGTTCTTATTCGGTTGGTAAAATTAAATGCCATATTTGAGTCACTAATATTTCGATATTAAAAAGGGTAACTCAGTTGCTTCCTTGACGGACAAAAATCATTTGTTTTCTATAAACTAAACCTAAAAGCTATAACTTGAGACTTGAGCTTTTCAATGCACTGGCTCAACCTACATCCTTAAATTATCATGGTTAATTAATAATATAATAATACATAAAGCGGAGAAACTTATAGTACGTATGACGTAAGGGTATACACATTACAATTTTAGTCACACACATCTCTCCTTGTCCGTCCATACTCAATAATATTTTTCGAGTTCATGTTTTTTTCATGTAAAATTCGGGTAAGAGATTAGTAATAGTAAATGACATGATGGATACTTACTGAAAAACGTTGTTGGACCATTATTACAAATTATTTTTATGAACAGCTTGTCTCATTGATTTGATAGGTCTCAGAAACTCAGTTTTATGTTATTATGGTTTATGTATACTTTAAAGGGTATAATATATATAATATATGTATATTTATACGATTTTAGATTGATTTTTTTATAGTTTCTCTCTTTTCCTTAATATTTTGGAGCTTTTCCAGGTTGACTAGAGCCGAGGATCGCCGCATATGCTGGGAACTGTTGAAGGATTTGCTGATGCATTTCTTGATCTAAGACTTGAGTAAGTTGTAAATGTTGTTGCTGTTGTTGTTGTTGATGCTGTTGTTGCTGTTGATGCATGAGTTGTTGCTGATGAAATTTGAGAACTTGCTGTTGCTGCTCATATGACAATGCTGCCAAAGCTCCGAGATTGATTGGAGGTCCACCTTGTGGGACCGTGTTGGAGGAGGAGGTTCGACTTTGTAAACTAGGGTGATGACCAGCTCCACTAAGAGCCCCCATAGGTCCGCTAGTTGCTGGAGACATCGCTACGGGTATACTTGTTGGAGGTGGACTACCTACGTTGACATTTGCTGGATGATAAGCAACAGCTTGGTTGGAGCCAATGGCCAAATGTGAAAGATGTGGGGGTATTTGACTTTGTTGAGACTGATTAGGCGGTGGTGGTGCTGGCTGGGTGGGAGGGGCTGTGGAGCCAGCAGCTTGTTGGGGTTGGGGGCGATGAAGATTTAGCGCCGCAGCTTGTTGTTGTTGGTGATGCTGATGAGCTTGCACTGCGGCCACTGTTTGTTGAATGTATGGATACTGAGCGTAACGGGATTGGACTGGAGCAGATTCTGGACCAATTTCCCGGTAATAGAAAAATAACATGAATAAGTAGGCTACGGTTATCATCAGTTGTGTTGTCACGTCTATGAAAAAGCTGGCTCTCAGCTTCTTAAGAGTGTCAACACTGCTGTGATGTTTGATTGCGTCAGGGACTGATTGTGGTCGGTAGCCGTAGGTGCTCTGCAGGCCGATACTGTAGAATTGAATGAGAAGAAATGCCAAAGGTGGCCAGACCAGGAAGCGTCTTAGTTTCTGAAAAAAATAACATTCTATGCATTAGATTTGCTATATTAATCATTCATATTTGAACCATGTCATTCTATTTGAAAACTGAAACACAATGTTCTAGTGCTGTGTGCTTCAAACATCCACCTTTTGAACACCCCAAAAAATGAAGATTCCAGGTGGTAGGAAAGCTGCATAGTACGCCATATATAGGAAACCCATATAGCGCCGACTCTGTGGA
>JAANSM010004065.1:0-11870 GCA_036850725.1 Orchesella villosa | reverse complement strand
GAAAGCTTTACTGCATTTACCTCTACGATCATCATAAAAAGCTAAATCCGAAGTTTTAAAATCACACAACTTGTAGATACATCAATCAACAATTAAATAGTGAGTATTGTGAGACACATTGAGCCATTCCATTGACCATTCTTTCCGTTAGTCTGATACTTTCTGTAGACGCAATACAGGCACTCACTACCCCTTTAATAAATCAGTAACCTTCGCTTTGACACAATGCATGTACTGTCTGCCTCAGCAATAAGGCAAATTTCTAACAATGAAATCCATTTACTGACCCAGCTATCAATCTTGGCGATTTTTGCTGGCGCAACGCAGGAACTGAGCATTTAGTGTAACAGGAAGCTTTCCATTGCCCTAATGCTTGGATTCATTTTGTTTCATTTTACTGTCACTCAACAACGTTCAATACCTGAACCACCGTCTCAATAAATGGTGAGAACTCACGTATACACAACTCATATATTGACATCTCAATCAACCTGGTGAAAGATATGTAATGAATTTTACGTAATGCAAAGTGGTAATTAGCATATTATATATTACGATGTAGCAGGGAAGGAATAGGTACAAGTGAGTAACCTGCACCAAGGTATAAGATAAGTAGGATGCAAGCATGTGTAATCAATGACTTTTTTCTTCAGAATAAAGATTAAAATTTGTTTGTGAGGTTGATTATAGATTAGAGATTGAATTTATCAGAAATATTTAATCTGATTATAGATTAAAATTCTTTCAGCAGCATTAGATTATAAATTAAATATTAAATAATCGATTAAATGGTTGATTAAATTGCTGATTAAATGGTCTGAAATGTCAAATTTTGCTTAAATGTACCTAGAAAAATACAAATGGAAGTCACAGGACAACAAATAGAAGTGGAATAGTGAAATAAATAATTGTAATTTGCATTACTTCTTCAAATTTATACAAAATTTCCATGATATAAATGTGTAAAAAGGGTATTTTTAGGTAAATTATTAATCCTTCGAATATTTTAATCAGATTAAAGATTAAACTATATTAGCAAGCTTTTCAGATTAAAGATTAGGGATTAAATCCTATTCTAAAATCCCGTAGATTATTGATTAAAGATTAAATAATCTCTATTCGGATTAAATAATCCAGATTATTAATCAATTGATTACACATCCTTGCCAATATCTCCTGTAGTTTTGCGACACGTGGAGGTGTCTTCCCTACTATCTGAAATGTTTCAGGGTCTATTTCACCACTCATGTGTGTCTCGTTTACAGACAACCTCGTCTTACGTCTTATTTTCTTATGTCTCATTTTCATTTTCTACATTTTCATTCCATTTTCAAGGCAAAAAGCCCAACGGATGTCTATACAATATTTTATTATTCAGGTTTTGATAGCGTGTGTAGATAGGGTAACCTTCAGAGTGAATTTATTGCACTGACATACAGAAGTCTGGTCCGGCATGTCTGGTAACCAGAAAAACCAAATCAATAAATGACCAAATTTAGTGCACGAATCCATCCCTCAAAAATTTGAATCACATGTATGAATTTTAGTTATTTTACAATATAGATGATTAAGATATATCAGAGAAACTAAACTGTAGTTTCAACGTATTTTGTTGGATTTCGACTTTTTAAACCGATATGCTGATAAATAATTTATGTTATATTATACCAGAAAAGCCCGTCGGAGAAAATTCTCCGACGCTAGACCGCTGTAAATCAGGCGTCACATTTATAAAATACTTAAAAGCATATCATTCATATTTATGTGGGGGGTGGGTAGGATCATAGTATGAATATCGGAACTACTACCAACTACTTGAAGACTAATAGTCTCAACGTAATCCATCAATATCAGTACAACTCAACAATCAGCTATTTAATAAAATAAAATAATCATGCATTATAACGTAATGTTAAACTGTAATTGCCCTTAGCTGTACCGACGCAAGCGCAAGGACATATTATTCAAGTCGTCGTCAGCTGTCAGCAGTTAATATACCCTGTAATTCTGAATTTTAAATCTCAATACATTTTGTTATGTGTATGTGAGATGATGTATTCATCAATTACTTCCACCATCAACCATTGCATTGTGCATTAAATTGATTAAATTAATTAACGCGTATGAGGGCAATAGTTGATGGTATAGTGTCGTAATGGTTTCAAAAGTCATGCTTCGGAAATGGACCGCAAACATGTACACTATCAACTATAGATATGTTAGTATGCTTGCTATAATGGTCATGGTCAATGGCACAAACTACAAACAAACCATTTCACTGGACACAGACTGTAGTAGAGCGAGTAGACAGTAGCTGAAATATTCAGAATTCGCGCTGTATGTTGCATTGGTGTATCAAGAGCCAGTCACGTCCATGATAGTGGAACAAAGATCAGCAATGCAAATAGCAATGCAGTCAATATGACTATGCATAGGAGCAGACTTGAGCAGAGCAAGCAAAGCTTCTCTTCATAAGTGAGTTGTTAGCTATAGAAATCAAATGGCCACATACACTCCCATGTTAAATTCTCGGAGCGTATACCGGATTTCCACCTAAGGCTGATATAAGTATGATTATATTAAAATTTGGAAATTTCATAATAAAAATCAATTTGCACCATTTCTATTGATTGTATTTACGACGAAATAATCTAACAAATGATACAAATATTTTTCTGGTCGGAACATGAACTAATGTTCAGAAATAAATTTATTTCTGACCATGATTTGACATTATAGATGGAAGGATAGATAGATAGATAAATTTTATTTCAGTGTCTACAGGTATCAATCCACACACATTGTTCCTCCTACCCTAACACTATTACAGCGAAATACCCACTGTTTTTAATCATTCCAAGTTAAAATGTCAGGTCCAAATAACAAATGTCTAGTCAACTAACAAAAATTTCATACAAAAATCGATACATAATCCTTGTTCCAATCTCTAATAATTATTACATTGTAGCTTACATACATTTTTCAGCTGCAATATCCAAACTGCTGTCAGATTCGTCTAAATTCAGATCTTTTAAGTACATATTCCTGGTCGCACAGGCAAAATATTGTAATGACAGTTTGAATAGGGATTTTTTGGCTCTACAAATCCGCTGAACTCGTTTATTTTTCCACGTCCTTCTGCCACGAACCAACCAATCCCTAAAAAATCTTCTATGTCTGTTCTTGAAACCAAATTTTAACACTGCCAATTTAATACGTTCACTAAATGTAAACAAATCTAATTTTCGTAGATGGTCATCTATATTATGATTTAGCTTACAACTTTTTGGTTTGTTTTCGTAAACAGAGTATTATTAAAATAACAAAGTACAAATCTGTTAAATTAAGGAAATATTTCTCGTTGTTTTAGGGTTCCAATAATTGTTCCATTTGACTGTCATGCTTTGTCTGGGGATCTAATTGTGATTCCAAAATTTGCCATATCCCATAAATTTACAAATATCAAAAGATACAAAGTCAATGCTGGTGGACGCCACTTTGGTGCTTTTGAAATTCCTAATATTATTGCTGCTGATGCTGTTTCCTTCTTTGATAGCTTGTGAAAAAATTAGGATGCATAAAATGTCAAACAAAGTAATAGAGGTAATATTTCAGAAGCTAAATACAAAATAAACATGATATTAAATAAATCAGGCATTTATACATCCAAAATTACGTGTTGACTCATTCATTCATTATTGCAAACATCGCTGCTAAAAATTGTTATAGAACCTTGTTTCGTTACAAAAATTATATCCATTTATTATCATTTGTCGCTTAAAAAACAGTTACAATTCAATATAATTTCTTACATCTTCGTAGTTTGTACAAACGGTTAAAAAGTAATTATGTAATAATTTCATAAGTAACTAACATGAATCATCACCATATCATCATCAACGCCCTACTCATATAGCAAAATTATTTGTATTTAAAATACAACCTCTAAAAATTTAAAAGCTAATTTTGTACATTGGCTCATCCGACTCAGAATCAAAATCCACACTGATTCGTTTCAAATCGGGGCACATCAATAACATTTCTTGCTTTTTTTCTGTGATAAAAGTTTCAACCTGTATAAGCTGCAGTCAGTTGTCAATCATCATCATCATAACATAGTAGAAATTAGGGAACTCAAAGAAAGTATTTTGTAACGCTAGTATAGCCAGGCATATAGAAGAGAAGAGGAAGCGTTACAATCATCAACGTCATACTCATATAACAAAATTATTTGTATTTAAAATACAATCTCTAAAAAACTAAAAGCTAATTTTGTACATTGGCTCATCCGACTCAGAATCAAAATCCACACTGATCCGTTTCAAATCGGGGCACATCAATAAAAATTCTTGCTTTTTTTCTGTGATAAAAGTTTCAACCTGTAAATTCAAACGATAATTTTAATAATTTAATATAAAAAAATCAATAAAAAATTCAGTTGAATAACGAAATAATAGAAAAATGCCCACAAACCGCTATCGCTTCTTCCGGTTCCACATTATTACTGCCATTCCCTTCCGGTCGAAATTTATTATACAACAAGTTGAGCGTTCTCATCTTTGGAAACATGCCTAGAAACTTCGTCAGGAGTCGCCACTCTTCGTCATTGGAAGGATAAAAGAATGCAAATTTGTGTAAATTAAGAAACTTCATGCGACGAAAATATGCGTTCCTCTCTGAGTTTCCTTCTTGAGTTATTGAAGAATATCTTGTTTCTTCATGTTCTTTAAAATCCAAATAAAGACTACACAATGTCTTTGTAAAGCGGTTAATGAAGCCTAGCATTTTTGTCAAGTTGCAGTTGGTGTACAAATCCAAATCAATTTCCAGAAATGACAAATGTTCAATATCCGAAAATATTGAAGACTGAATTTCCGGTAGGTCCCAAAAGTGAAAGAATTTAGAACCAGATTCCTCCGGATAGCCTTTCAAGTGCCTCAACTTTGGGAAAGTTAGTGGTTCTTTCTTGACAGACGGTAATTCATCAGCATCTAAACTCACAAGTTGAGTAGCACACGCTGACAATAGTCCAGTTATGAACACCATCAAATTGGCTAAACGATTTGTCACTCCAGGTGTTAAGCAACTTCAAGTGCCTCAGTTTTGAAAGAGGCTCTAATGGAAGTGTTGGGATTGGAATTTCGTCCTGTGAAAACGTTCTTGTACCAACAGCAACATACTTAATTGTCAATGCTTTTAGATTCGGGGAATTCCTAAGAATCGACCCTAAAACATTTGGGGCTACTGTCAATTTACAAATCTCTAGGGAGTTCAGGTATTGTCCGGTCTTAAGAAAAAAGGTTTCAATTCGAATTACTGGTTGCCCTTCAGTTAAACAACGGTCTTTGCAAAACTTGAGATTTACTGATTTTGTTGGAATAACAGCAACTCTGTTAATTGTCAAGGCTTTTAGATTCGGGGAATTCCTAAGAATCGACCCTAAAACATTTGGGGCTACTGTCAATTTACAAATCTCTAGGGAGTTTAGGTAGTGTCCGGTGTTAAGAAAAAAGGTTTCAATTCGAATTACTGGTTGCCCTTCAGTTAAACAACGGTTTTTGCAAAAATTGAGATTCACTGATTTTGTTGGAAATGGACACCCTTTATGGTTTCCAGAGGAGATAGTGGGTAAACACGCAGTATAATCCACGGTTGGAGTCGTTGGATTGAAATGATAGAATGGTGGAACAAAGATTCCGGAACGATTCTCGTTAAAGGAAGTAGTAACGATGGCCACATTTGGGAATTGAATACGTTGACAGGTTTTTCTAGGTGTCCATTTTGTCCAATATTCTAAACGTTTGTGTTCCAGTAACTTGTCCATTGAAGCTTTCCATCGGGTGTTAACTAGTCGGCAGGTAAGCAGGAATGTGGGTTGTGGATCTTTTGGAAATGGACACCCTTTTTGGTTTCCAGAGGAGATAGTGGGTAAACAAGCAGAATACTGTACGGTTGGAGTCGTTGGATTGAAATGATAGAATGGTGGAACAAAGATTCCGGAACGATTCTCATTGAAAGAAGTAGTAACGATGGCCACATTTGGGAATTGAATACGTTGAATGGTTTTTCTAGGCGTCCATTTTGTCCAATATTCTAAACGCTTGTGCTCCAGTAACTTGTCCATTGAAGCTTTCTGCCGGGTGTTAACTAGACGGCAGGTAAGCAGGAATGTGGGTTGTGGATCTACCTTGCTGGGATTTGTTGTAGGGCGTTGTTTAGATAGTGGTAACACGGTATCAAAGAGTTTCTCAAAAATTAGCTCTAGCAGCTAAAAGTCACAAATTATAAATTAAAACGGATGTCACAATAAAAAAATTTAAAAAATTGACAAAAAAGTTAAATAAATTATTTGGTTGAATTCGAAGGTAATAATATATGTAATAATTTTTACCTCTGAGGGCAACTCATTCCATCGTGGAGTGGCACAGTTGTTTTCCATAGTAAGAAATTAAATGTTGTTTTAATTAAAATCAAAATGTATGTATTTTTCGTTGTTTCATGTTTGTTCTATTAAACAGAATCATAAAAAATATCAAATGTAAACCAGCAAAACAAGTGTATTCTTTTTCATATTTTGTTGACTGATTATGACATGGTAAGAGTAAGCATTGCATTTGGCATTGCATCAGGTTATGATATGATAAGTAAAAGCACGATACGGCATATATATTCCTTGTAGCATTTTTTTACCTTCGAAATAGATTGAATCAACCTTGCAAGTTTTTTAGCACAAAGAAACACCAGGTTTCATGTGTATTTATCATGCAAAACAGCAAGACTACTTGTTGTTTGCTGCTGGAAGGTAATCTACTCAAGAAAATATCATTTTCTTGGCAGATGAGAAGATACTGCTTTGCAGGTCTGAAAATCTTACTTACAAGCAGGAGCATCATGATCATGATGATGATGATGACCATCAATGTAATTATTGACCATCGTCAAAAAATATAATTTTCCAGCGTCAGGTATACATAGGTAACATTTAAATGCTGGGCGTAATCATAAACTTCTTTATTTCCATTCATTCAGTCTGAGCACAATTACACACATCGTTATTTATTCCATCCATTTTGCTTATTGGGAAAGGGTTGAGGAATTTCAAAGACAAAAGTATGACAATTAGGAGATCACTTCTTCAGACATTTGAGATTGTTTCATGAAGTTGTAAAACCAAACCGAAGTAAACAAGCAGGGAAAAGCTCACTCTCATAGAACTTTGTTTAAATGTATGAAAAATGTAGATTTATTTAATAAGTTTATAATCTCAATTATGCAATGTAGAAAAATTATAACTTCAGAGAACGTCACAATATATTAAAAAATAAGAACATCACTAAAACTATACCACGCGAAAAAACAGAAAAAGTTAAGTTCTGAAGATGAACCGGGTTCTGTGGCGATACTCTACAGTGATCACTTTCAAATAAGGGCAAATCCCTAAAATCCGTCGCTTTGACTTCGTTATGAAGTGGAAAACCTGATAAATAAACGATTAAATTTAGTTGAATTTCAATTCGGTTCCAATCTTGAGTAAAAAAGTGATTCTACATATGACATATAAAATAATGTTCCACATACATCCGCTGTATCATCCGGTAAAGTGATATGANTATCATCCGGTAAAGTGAAATGGGATTGAGGATCAGCATCCCGTGCACGGTCAAGTCGGAGAAGGTTAAGCTTCCGTAAATTTGGAAACATGCCTAAAAACTGCTTCACTAGACACCATTCTTCAATCCGACGTGGATAGAAGATACCAAATGTGTGCACGTTAGGAAAGGACAAGCTGAGAAAAATTGCATCCCTTTCTGCACTCCTTTCCAGAAAATCAAAAGAATCTTCCTTAAAATCAAGATGAAGACTCGCCAATGTCTTTGTAAAACGGCCTATGAATTGTATCAATTGCGTCATTTTGTTCGCTCCAATCCTTAAATCCAAAAATGAAATGTGTTCAATCTCCAATGAGAACTTTAAAGTTTGATGAGTTTCCAGTGCCTCATGATAACCTGTAACTTTCAAGTTCTTCAACTTTGGCAAAGTCACCAAAAGCGAATCGTCTTCTTCGGAACTGAAATCGTGATCAGTGTCAAGACTCACAAGGTGAGCGGCGCAAGCTGACAACAACCAGTTTTCAACTCCACTAACTCGTCTACACCGCCTGTTTTTCTGTAAGTCATGAAACTGCAAGTGGGTCAGTTTTGTGAGGGGAGTTAAGGGAAGTAGGGAAGGGATTTCATTTGGAAAAGGGGTTATTATAGTAACATTTTCAAGTGATAACGCTTTTAAGTTTGGCGAGTTATTGAGAATTGACCATAAAACATCTTTATCTACACATAATGCAGTAATTTCCAATGAATTTAAGTAGTGTCCTGTCTTCTGGAAAAAGTTTTCAACTCGAATTAGCTGATTTCCTTCAGGTATACGACATTCTTTGTTGAACTGGAGAGTAACTGATTTGGTTGGGAATGGACAACCTTTGTGCTCTCCAGAGTAGATAGTTGGCAAGCAGGCAGCCCATTCTAAGGGTTGGGATTGTAAAAGTGCAGAAACTAGGGGTAAAGTTGGAAATGGAAGGGGCTGATCTTTTCTATTAGGGCTCCATTTAGTCCAAGTTTCTAATCTTTTTCGTTCCAGCATCTTGTCCATTGAAGCTTTCCACTGGGTGCTAACTAGTCGGTAGTTGAGAATTGATTAGGGTTCCTCATGCTCCTCATCCTCTGCTTCAATGCAGTTCTCAAAAATCAGCTCCAGAAGCTATATAAGAAGTTGCAAAAACGTTGTTACGAAGTTCAGGTAAAAATGCAAAAGTAAAAAACACAAATAACTTAGGAAAATGAATAAACTTTACCTCCGGGGGTAACTCCTCCCATCGAGGGGTGAACTGGTGGTTTTCCATACTTCAAGAATATATTTTAGTTTAATTTAAACTCAGAAATTATCTCACTCTTTGTTCTTTGTTTTTGTATGTGGTGTAGGTGAACGGATGTAAACAAACAAGTGTTTCATTTTCTTATCTTCATTCTTCGTTTTCTGAATACAAAAGTAAATATGTGAATAATGCATGGTAAAAACCAAGAAGAAAGACAAGCCACGTTATGTTATGATGTAGCTGCATTGCTTGTATGATTATGGTTACTTTCAGCTCGGGGTTTGGACCAACCTTACAAGTTTTACAGGGTAAAGAAAATCCATGTTTCATATGTAATTATATATATTGCAATTGCAAACCAACATTCAAGACTGCACGCATGACTATTTGTTGCAGGTTGGCTTGGTTTGACTTTGGTATATTGCTGTTGCCGGTAATTCAGGATGTGTTGTTTCCTTGGAATGGGAATGCAATTCTGTTGATCTAAAACCCATACTATAAAGTCACGCATGATATCATGATCAATGTGGATATATATGAGACACACGTGTTTGTGTTTAGATAGGTTTTGTAGTAGTGAATTACATGAAAAATACCTGCTTCAATTGTCGGTCAGCATTACAAATTTTTCGTTTCACATTAATTTTGAATGAAATTAATGTGAAACGAAATTTGTGGCCACTTAACTGAAATTTATTCTCATTAAAAGATTAAAAACAGGTATAGCAAGCTGAGCTATATGATGATCTGTTACTTTTCTGAATGAAGTTCTTCATGTTCAGTTCAAAAATCATGAACATTCCATGTAAATAGTGTACGAAACGAGAAGGGATGGAATCGAATGAGATAAGACGTCGATGCAATTTTGTAAATGGGAATCATTAAAGAAGATACGCATTTTTAATGAGTTAAAGAAAGTCAAAACTTGGAGAAAAAATAATAATAGGTATTTATTGTCACAAAAATCTTTTGTCAGACAGTTAATTTAAACAAGGGGACAAATTATGACTGAGTATAAAACTGAAGTATATCTCTTAAAAATGAATGAAAATCAATCTCAAACTCAGTTACAAATGTTGACAAATATCTTTATTTTCATTGAAGAAGTTTCAAATCTCATTCAGGAAATCCCTTGCCTTACTAGAAAACATTTAATTTATCACGTTTTCAAATTTTTTTGAGCACGTTCTATCCACAAATTTATGTTTGTCAATGCTCCCGCAGACAAACCAAAGTACTCTCGCAGTTTCGCCTTTGCCTTAACAATTAGTTCCAAACCTTCACTATATTTCCCCATTTTAATCATTGTAATCGCAACCTGAATCTCTGCGACGATATCATTTTCATGGTTAGAATGGTGCATTTGAATTGCTTCCAAAACGTCCTGTAGCCCTACGAGGACTGTGTCAGCATCGGCATCATCAAGATTCATCAATGTCACAAGCATTTCTCTTCGAATTCGTAGTGTATCTAAATGATTGCTTCCTAATGTGGTTTTAAAAAATTCATACGCATTTTCATACATTTGTAATGCATCTTTAACTTTTCCCTCTCCACTTTTAGAGCGCCCCATAAGATTTAAACAATAAATTGCGTGTCTGCTGAAAATACTACAATTCTTGGTGCGTTCATAAATATCATTCGAAATAGCACTTGCATTCTCATAATCTTTAACGTCATAAAGAAAGGTTGCCATGAGACGCATAAGTGTTATCCAATTAGCATCTTTACCAAGCAACTCTTTTTTTCTTTCATGGGCAACTTTCACCAAGGACATAATCTTTGATGGCTCAATAGCTAATCCATGTTGATTTTGTACATTAGAATCAACAGGGTTATCAAAATATCCCAATGTTTTGAGGCAATTGAGAACATCAATCATTGTCTCAAGAGTCCGCCAGTCTTCCAAGCCATATAGCGACATCATCTCAATGAGAATTTTCTCCTGAATTCCTAAACACTCCCACCCTTTTCCCATCGCTTTCAAAGTTAGCGCCATGTCGTTCTGGACCCGCAATTTCTCGTGATTACTGAAATTATTTCCTTCGTCTTGCAGATACTTGGGTACAATATTGGTTAAGATTTTGAGGCTGTTATCAAGGTGACCCACTACATATTCCCACCAAGCTATTCGACGCTCAAGCCTAAGTAAATCTGCATCTTCTGAGGAAACATGCTTTAAAAGTATTTCCTTTAAGTTATATCCATTGTATGAAACATCATGACGGGAATATTGTATTTGAAGGGTGTCTAGTATTCGCCACGGGATATTCTTAAAGTCTACCACGAGTCGAGGAAAATCACTGATATAAGAATATGCAGAGTAAATATGGCTAATTGTATCCAGTTTTATGTTTTCTGACAAAAGTTTGAGAGCGTTTTTCAATGCGTCTTCCTCTTTTTTTGTCTGTTTCAACTCGATCCTTGTAACTTCCTGGACAAGTCGATGGATACTGATGGTTTGCTCAGCTGGCTGGCTATTTACCATTGAGTACTTGATAAGCAAATAAAGTGCATCTAAATCCCCAGTATCAACGGAAACAAAAAGTTTTGTGGGTATTTTGTCTGGCTCGAAATAAGAAATGATGTTTAGTATCCGAATTGCTTCGCTTCCTCCATCTTCAATTGAAGAAATTAAATCAGTTGTCATCTTCCAAGTTGTTAAGGTTGTGTATAGATACGTGTTGAACTCAGTTCGGGGTATGCTGGAATTTAAAAGTTTCTTTGAGCAGGTTTCAAATCGTTTTAAATATTGGCTGATGCTGAAAGGAACTATCATTTGCTGTTGTTTGATGTAAGATATTGCTTGAGAAAGGGCTAAAGGGAAGCACTGAAGTGTTGTAACAAGTTGGATAATTGCTTCGTCTCCATTTTGTTCAATTTGCAAGCCATTTTTAACAAACTGAATTGCTTCTTCTTGAGTCAACTCGTATAAATGTAGGAATTCCGAGCTAAATACCCATTCCCTGTCCCGGGAAGTAATCAAGAGGTATGGACGGTG
>JAANSM010004064.1:0-11871 GCA_036850725.1 Orchesella villosa | reverse complement strand
CTTATGTTCATGAAATGAAAGATGGAACTAGGAAAAAGTGAACGATGATGATTCCATCAACTTCTAACGCATTGCTGCTGCTAAAAAGTGTTGTTTGATATGGTAATGAAAGAAAAAGGGCTAAAGAAAAAAATCTAATATGAATATTTATGACGTGGTTCTCATCATCCGCTTACAAAACAATAATAGCATTTTTTCTACCTGTCGTACTTCTTTCTTTTCTGCAAGTAATGCTGAATGCCTAAGTATACTAGCGTAGCAACTGGCTACAAAGGGAACAGAGAGTTCACCTAGTAAGAAGGCCTTGAAAAATCTTAAAAGAATATTTTTTTGTAATGCTAAAAACTCCATGACATATTTGTAAGTAGTCATGTACTCCCATTTCTTTATTCTGATTATCATATTTTATCGTTCTCTGGTTATGGCGTAGACTGAATCAAGGAGAAGAAGAGTGAGCCCATAAATTAGAGGATAACGACTCCCCAGAGGAAATAAGCAAACATTTTAAGGTAAGTGGAAAGCAACCATCAAGTGAAGAGCAAATGCTTTATCTTCCTCTGACCTTCGTTTCACCCCTTTTATAAAAAATGAGTAAAGTGACGTGACACGTACTCAATGTATATTATGTAAGACCCTTTTAAAGAGGTTAATACGTTGACTTGACTCCTTGCTAATTACTTTTCATACTAAGTTTCACTTCATGCAACAAGGAACAATCTCATCAAGAAAATATCCTTTCCTATTCAACCTCTCCCATCTCAGCCAAGCAACTACATTTAAAATGGTTTCATGATTATCACCTACTTTTTCCCATTCACTCATGCACACAATTTTGTGGAAGGTTTGGCAAGAAGCTTACAATCAACTGGGTTCTCGGCCAAAAAAGAAAAGAAAAAAAGATATGTTCAACTCTAGCAAATTTACCTACTGGTCAGTTTAATCCCAACACATATGGCTTCACCTTTTACAGGTCGAAGCTCCCACGATTGAGGATATTTTTATTTCTTTTATATTCCTTTTTCAGCAAACTTTTTGAACAAAGCGAAACCGCAAGCTTAAAATTCCTCATATTACATACTACTACTAGTATTAAATAGATTACTGAGCTTACGCGCAAATTTATTGGCTACAGATTTTTTTCCCCGAAATTATAAAACATCAGAGTAACAAGCTCTGGAAGCATATATTAGAGGCACTCAAGAACGAAAAACATGAAACGGTTTCGACTTTCCTTTTGCTTATTTATGCACATACGAGCCATTAGTTGAGGGAACAGCGGGTCTGAATCCTTTTGTGCTGCATCCCTCAATTCTTGATTCAGTCTATATTTGCATTGAACTAATTAAACTTAGCTTGAGATTTATATTAGAGTAAAGGCCACTATTACATAGCCCTCTCCTCTTTGAGAGAGCACGCGAGAATGAGCCACGGCTCCTTTGTATTTTCGTTTTTTTCACTCAGCAAACTTTGCTACATGGATTTTAAAGCATAAACGAAGCCGGCATAGCATATGCATACGCAAAAACGCTGAAAGTTTTATGAATAAATTTTAGTTAGCTGGTAAGGTATTGCTACTTAAAGCTTGGTACTAGAAAGAAGTCGAAAACGTATGCCAGAACCTTTACCAATTTCCAAGCTCTCACGATACATCCATTTTTCCTTCCATGTCCCATTATATGATAAAAATGGGACATGGCTATACTTTTCCTGAGAATGTCGAAGAATGGGAATCGATACGTAGGTAAGCAGAACGCGTGTAAATTTTGTATAAGTAAGTTTACATCTAAAAAAATAAAGGAGTCACAGAAAGGAGAAGCATACAGCGACAATTTGATTTGACGATGTCAACACTTGCACCACACAACAATATTCTATTACGATTCAGCCCATTTAGTAAAATGTAAATTGAAGGAAATAGGAACATGCAGCGACTAAAGGAGTCATTTCATCGGGTAGGACAACATGATGACTTGAGGAGGCATTAAGGTGGGGAGGTGGGTTTGGTGCTGTAAAACGTAGTGCTTTAAATTGTTTAACGATACAAGATCTCTAAGCCCTTCAAATTTGAAAAAGATTGTGAGTAGGTTTCAATATTTTTTCAGGTCCGAGAACAAATTTGTTTTTTCGAAGTCATCAAGTATAAAAAAGATGAGGTGAAAGAAAGTCATGGATATCTATAGGCAGTAGGCACATGTTTATTTCTATATTACATGATATGTCATCACCCAAGCTTTTCGGTTTCAGTGCCCCTTTGCTTCCAAAGAAGTGGCGGTGGTGTATAAAGATTATGTCTGGCTTTATTTTCCTGTCAAATTTAGTTTCTGTTGTGTTCACTCAAGCAAAGGAAAAAGTGAAAGTAAATGTAGGACAGAACGACAAGATGAGGATGATGAAGAAGTAGTAAGAGAAAAGTAAATAAAGTGAGCAGGCAAAGAAATGCAAAGAAAAGGGGGGAAGACAATAAGTGAGCAAGTTTGAGTTTCTTACTGTCAAAGAAGATAGATGTGACCAAAACTACAATGCCGATTATCCATTTCTCAGGAACGGGTTTCCGTCCTCGTTGGATTGTTTTGTTAGCAGCTCTCATTGTGTTGTTCCCGTTGCTGCTCCTATTCATACTCGTTTTCATGATTTCGCCTGAGGAACAAGTACCGTTGTTCTTCAATTGAAAGGTGAGCATAAACTTGGGTCACCTCCACCAACAAATAACTTTTCCAATTGCTAAACAGCAAATATTAGTTTTTTTTTGCACAGTATAGTTTTACAGTAAACAAGAACAATGTTGAATGTTTTGAAAGTTGTCAGCACACCAATCTATTTTGGATGACGTATCTTTCCTCTTCTTTGTCCCACCACCAATACTAATGCGCCTTGTCTCAATTCTTGTTCCCAGACGGAGGAGGAAACCTCATTGAAATTCTTTGAGGTGAGCTGTACTAACGTCCCAGATAAAACTTGAATTGGCTTCTGGTTCTTCTTTTCCCCGGATCGATTATATCACTTGATTCCAGTGTCACCCTGTATGTTAGAAATTGAAATTATGGCGTACAAGTGGCACGTACAGATTTGAGATAAGCCAACGCCCAACGTAAAGTAAGCAGCGAACACACTACCAAAGCTGACTATAACCAATGGACCACGACCACTCTCACGTACCTCAATTCATGTCACAAATAGAGTTAAGAAAATTGGCTGTTGCTCGTTGGCCTGCTGTCGATACAAGGAGGAAATGAACCGCTTCTGATTTCTGGCCAATCTTATTTCTAATCGAAAACAAACTCTTTTTCAAGTTTAAACTCAAGAATGAAAGTTGTGTATCCGGAAATTGAGTTTCCCTGAAAATTGAAAATATGAAATGGTTGAGAATATAAGACTGTACAGTGTTTTCACGAAATACATTGGTATTTTTTCAAGTTTAAACTCAAGAATGAAAGTTGTGTATCCGGAAATTGAGTTTCCCTGAAAATTGAAAATATGAAATGGTTGAGAATATAAGACTGTACAGTGTTTTTACGAAATACATGGGTAAATAGAAAGCGTAAATGATGGGAGCACAGGAAGATGATTGAATTACAATACTTATGTGTAAAAGTAACGGTATCATCTTCTATGCACCCCAGTATCCATACAGCACTGTATTATTAGCTATGTTGATGCTATAATACTTAAGTATGATTGATTTGAGCTTTAGCTAATTCTTTGAGTTAGTATATGCATGTTCATATCCCTTATTTATATGTCAACTGTTGTTATTGCTACATTAATAAAGTCAAGAAAGTTGTTGTCCTTTTCTCATGCTTATCGTTAGTGAGGCAGCTCAGATGGGATTACTTTGCTTGCTAATGCAGCGTAGAGGGAAGCACAATGCAATTTGGGATGGGATGGCGAGGCTGAATTGGAGTAGCGTTTGAGGAGGGTTTCCTCAAGCGTAATTAATTACACAAGAGTTTTTGCTTGTTGGACTGAAACAAAGAAGGATAAGAGAAGAGAGGTACGGAAAAGACACGAGTTTTTTTTGTATTCTATCCACTTACTTGATTCAATAATAAGACGCGTGTTGTGTGTAGATATACGGCATTAAAACTGACGATGAGCCAAAGAATATATTATACAATAGCTTCTCTCGTGGGTTTTTGATAGCTCGTAAAAATCTCTTTGGAAAGCTTGAAGAGATCACCTTAGCTATTTCATTTTTCTTCCAGGTAGCCTAAAAATAAAACGAAGAAGGATATTTGGAGAGGAAGCAGAATCCAATAATATGGACGGTAATGACGGGGACGATATTGTTAATAACGGTTGTGCACATTGAAAATAGTATGCATATGAAGAAAGGGAAGTAGACATATATATATATTAATTCATAAGTATGGCATCCTACGATATTATATACTTGAGACGACTTTCTCCACTTTTCTTGACTTTTAACTCACTTCCCACTACTGGAGTTCTATCTGAGTGAAGCTCATTCATGTGAATGAGCTAAGAGCATTATGTGGGGAAGATGAAGAACAGACGATCACGTTGAGAATGATGATGATGGCCATTAAAGGAGGAAACAAGTGGCGTTTAGCGTTTTCGGAAATGACTCTCTGGTTTGGCAAGAAGTTGGAACTGAAGCTAAACAGTCTGTAGGTTAGAGCAGAGATAGAAAAAAGAGGAAATCCCTATTTTTACTACTAACGTCCCTGTCTTAAAAATGGGATTTAATCTACTCGAAAATAAAACAAGGAATGGAAATGGGCCATCATATCGCATGCAAGGGAGCAATTTAACAATTGTGTGGAATGAAAGTGGAGGATCGTCAGGAAAAGTGAGAGAATCCTATCGTTTGATGATGACCTGTCCTTAACATCTTGGGTCGGTCGGAGGATAAAACATTAGATGAAAGTATTTCTCCTTTTCCTAGCAAAAACTGAGCTTGCCCATTCTAATGGAATGAAATTATTGCAAGTGCTTGTTCGCATGCTACATAAAAATATGGTTGTTTTGGCCCACATGACACGTGTTTTCAAGTACCTCAGGGAATATTTCCAATGGGAACAGAAAGGATGGCAGAGAAATGGTATTAATTTTGTGCAATCTGCAACCCACAATTTATTATTCAATGAGTGGGTTGGACTATATGCTGTTTCGTATTCCAAATGATGACAAACCAAATTTTCTTGTGGGAAAGGAAATTTGAAACAGTTCAAATATTTCATGTTGGCAGTATCCAACTTATTATGCTCTATATACACAACCAGCGTCTTCCAAGTTTTATGAATTCAATTTATTTTCATTTGAGAAGATGCAAAATCCTGAAACTTGGATAGCATCTCTCGGAAAGTAGTGTATATTGTGCATATTCATTGGTTTATCGATTGCATGCATCCTATCTATGTAGGTGTTACGATTGGACGATTGAGAGGGAACATCCTTGTTAAACGAAGTGATGGTCGGGAAAGATGCTGAGGGAGCACTTAAATGACAAGTTCGTTAGTTCTTATTATTGGCACACTAGTGTTCCTAGACTTACTCTTGTAAAATGTTCCTCCTTCTAGTCCTTCTTCTGATATTTTTCTTGTGGCAGGAGAGAGAAAAGGCAGCAGTCACTGCTACTTTTTTCTACTCTTGAACCAAGTCACGATGACGGGAATGGATCAAGTCTTCAGCAAGATGCTATCAGCAATAAATGGGAGAGCAGATGTTGGACTCCGTCAAACCAACTGGCTGGGAACGGATCGTGTGAGTATGAACAAAACACTTGAATAATATCTTTTTTGACAGCAACACTCCTTTACTCTTCCTTTTATGGGTTATATGATGCACTTTCTACCTCTCCTATACACACTGGTCAAGTTTAATTACACTCAGCTAACCCTTATAACTGCCTACATTCACATTAGTTTGAAAACAATGTTGTAATTTGTTCTCCACGCTTATCCCCGATCCCCACAGTCTTTTCAAGTCACTTTTTGTACATGCAAATCCTTTTCCCGTTTATCAACTTTTTTAGTGAGGAAAACATGAAACAGGAACGTGAATCACTGACGATGGAACTGAAAATGCAAGGAAGATGACTTATAAGCGAGCTCCCTTTTCTTATATATTTTTTCGCTCTTAAATCATTTTACTAACGAAAAGTGGAACAGTAGTACTAGTGGGTACTTTCCACTTACTAATTTATGGGACGTAATGTGTAGGCGAATTCTCTCTGGATAAAAAATAAAATCTTTTTTAGCTGGAGCTACACTTTTTCTTAGAAATTGATGGGAAAAGTTGTGAAAATAAAATGATAAAATGTAGTCCCTATAAAAATCTAAGAATCTTAGTGAACGCGAAAGAGAAAGAGAGAGAGCGAGAGATAGGCAAAAAGTTGTTTTGGGGCTGTGTGAGAATGTTGTGAATTGCAAAGTTAAGGAAGAGTTGAGCGGAGTAAACAAGAAAGAAAGTTGCATTCACGAAGGATGCCAGCGACAGATTGAGTCTGGAAGGCCCTTCTCTCCGGGTTTTCTACTTTCTCTGGTTAATCATACAGTGCAATTCAAGTATGGGTGAGAGAAAGGGATGAGAATGAACTGTTATGTGTGGAGAGAGAGAGGTTATTTTCTAGTTGCTTCCATACACATTTGAAACCAACCATCCCGTATGTACACCAAGTAGCTACAGCACTACCTTTTTTATCATTCCTTCCAATATGATGCCTGTGAATTTTAGATTTTCCACAAGCAATATTCTATTATACTGGAAAATCAAGCGCGTATATATAATCGTTATCCCTTGTATCTTAGTGGGAAGGAAGACATTCATGTATGTATATCCTTCTCGGATAGATGGTTATTTATATATCTAGTTGTAGTATTAAGATTTTTTTCCGTTAGGTACTTAATGCACGGCTAATTGCTAACGCAAACAGTGGAACTGTAGAAAAAGGTGTAAAGTTTGGGAGTCAAACAAAGGAGTAAGCGTAGAAAAATGTCGTTGGGTAAACGAACCATATCCACCCAAACACTTATGATTAGTTGGCTCCCTTGAGGCATGGCTGCGGCTCCAGTTTCTACTCTTTTGTCACTGCTCCAGATTATCCAACGAGGCAGCTTAATATGTGAAAATTACTTCGTTAAAAGGGTCTCTATTCCCTTTCTTTTGTTTACTGTGTGCACAGCTGCTACTCAGATAGTGTCCCATTGATGTGTGCTAAGCCAAAATCAATCCAATGTAATTTGCACTTGTTTTGCAAATCTCTGCTAAAATACAATTGGCATTAATGATCCAGTTGAAACGTGAAAAATCGTGGGGAGTAAATAAGTGAATGGTTAGAGGTGTTATGCAGCAGGCTGGTGAATCCATTTGTAAAATGTGATTTGCTTAAGCTTTTGTTCAGTATGTAATAAAAAAAATGTGCAAGTAATCGTAAGTACATGTATTCACACCCACATCTAATGACTGTGAAGTTTATTAACAATTCATGTTAAGATGAAAAAGATTTCAACTTAAATTAGTCGCATTAATGCCAAATTTAACGAAAAAACGAACGGATATAATTGATTATAGACACAAGGAACCGTTGGATTCTGTCTAAGAATTCAGCAAATCGAGACCTTGGAGTGGCAATGAACCTTCCCCGATGGTCTCGATGACGTCTCATGGCGGCCTCTCTCCTTCGATTATTATCCATGTTTGGCATCTTGAAATGTCAAAACACAGGATTCAAGAACGCAACGTTTATGTTATTAATGTTTCTATGCACAGTTACATTGTTAAGTTATTATGAAGCTTTTGGGTAGCACGTGACGATATCTCCCTACATATTGCTCATCATTCATGCCTGTAAGCAACCGGCTCTAGAACGTTTGAAATGCTTAAAAAGTTCTGCAACCCATGCTCTAGGGTACATTGCCTTTGAGAAGAAACCGAAAGTGGCAACAGCCAACTATTCGTTCGGATCAGTCTAAGTTCATATTATCTACTTCAAATAATTAAATAACGCTCCTTAGGATATTTGTGGATATTTGTTTGAAGCAAGTAACATTTTACAAATCCAGACTTCACTTCATAATAGAATTTTGGTTGGGTAGTTAAAAAGGATTTCATACAAACGAACGAAATCTTGCTGTAAAAATGCGTTTATTCGTCTTGTCCTTGTATTTTATGCGAGCATTACTTGTTAAATAGAGTAACTAAACACCTTGTTATTGCAGACAGAACGATCTTGATAGAGTACGCTTGTACTAGTGTATAGAAATATAGCAATAAGCTGAAGTAATTTGATTAGCAAATTACCCCCAGCCTATAATTCAACAATGCATAATAATAATAACTATAGCCTTTTTTCCAGAATATATCCTTCATTAAACATAAGACACACTTTTCCAATTTATATAAAAAACGAACGAGTACAATTATATGTATCATTGCATAGCCGAGAGCCAAGAGACTACTATATTATTATACATATTATACATACAACTACTATATTATGCATCAAAGAGAATAGATACATTATTATGCCTTAGCATACCTAGTTGTATTACACATATTTACTTGGCTACGACTTCCACCAACAACGGTATGAAAATCAGTATCACTTGACTGAACAAGCTAATACAAATAGATAGGCTTACACGCTACATGCTATACGAATTATATGAATTATGATGAGAATATCGCACTTAACCCCGAGTTAAACCATACTATCTCGGATTAAACGCTTCAGCACAACCAAGAAAGCAAAGGGAATATTTAGTTAAAATCGGCAAAGTAACTTTGTGGTTATGACATACAATTCCTAATGTAATTGATATATAGGCTATAGGAACGTATTACAGGAAACATGATGGCCATTTCTCAAAATGCGGTAAGTGCCTTAAAAGTCAGGACCCTAACAATGCTTTCTTCTTATAGCTAAGTATGAAATAATGAAAGGTTGTACATAATTGTATTATGCAACTTACCAAAATTCTTTTTTCCGCTGACTCAAAAAATGATGTCAGTTAAGAAAACTGAAGATTCCTCCGATTCTTCTTCTTAAATAACTGTTAAAAGTAGCACTCACGCAGGAATTAGAATAGAGAACTGCGTCGCGCCACCATTCCCATAGTTTAGGCACTCAAGATAACTCAAATGTAGGACCAGGGCTTACTGTTAATGGTTTTGTATATTAGGTTGAAATAGTGCACGTACTTAGACTAACGAACCAAATTTTTTATATTTGTTTGTGTCGGGGTTTAGTGCAAAGTTGGGGGAGAAATGAGAAGGATTGAAGTTTAAAGTTAGCTGTAATTTAGAAGAATTACAACCATACACTTACCACTTTTATACATTTACACACAAGCATACACTTTTAAAGTATAGATCATACACACTTTTAGAAAAATTGATTAAACTTAAAGTTCGTTAGACAAAGAATCATGAAAATCCATAGTATTGCTTACGATTTTTAAATTTGAAATTGACAGTTGATTAGGAATAGATATATTCGAAAATGAAATAGTTTGTAAAAGAATCAACGGAAGAGAAAATTCCGTATTGTGGAAAACATTAGAGTCACTAAATAAATGAATAAATTACAAGCCCTGGTTCTCACTTTGATTCCCCAAAGTCTCTCAACTTCCCCTCGAAATCGAAGAAATATTATTTTCTGCAAATAGCGATACCTTTTGATATAAGTATACCTTTTTGGTATATGTATAAAATAGTGTGAAAAATAGTGACGCAACGCAGTTTCCGAATTTCAATGTTTCCACTGTACCTAAGCTTATAATTTGGTTGTTAAACCAGCTTCAGTGAAATGGACATCAGCAATGTTCAATTAGCAATGGCTGAATGAGCTTGATTTTTAAGGATGAAAGAAGAATGCAAATAAATGAATTTATTTTCTTAAGCATACGATTTATTAAGTCAAGATGCTCACACATGCACTTGTGTGCATTATTTTTTGTGTAAAGCTCGTACAAGGAGATTACTCATACAAGTAAAGTATATGAAAATAAGTCTCAGAGGGAAGAAGAGAGGTATTAAACGAAATCTGCAATAATATAGATCATAAAAGATGAAGACGCTAACTGTTATTGACATTTTAGGAGTGAGAGTGAGTGAGAACTGATTATTTCATGTTTTCCCGTTATAACTCTATACATATTCAGCCATCCAATGTTTTATCGCTGTGATAAGAGTCCTTTAGTTGAGATTACAATTATTAAGTACTTTAGAGACTGTAGACTTTGGGATAGAAATGAAGTACCTATCAAAATCCGTACTACTAATTATAAATGCCTCCTCTCCTCTCGCATCCCATTATATGATCATAAAATTTAATAACTTTGTATAATGCTTTTGAAATGTGACACGTTGTCTGCATCTATCCTCAAATCAGTATGCATAAAAACTCAAAAGGCTGACCTTGCTTGACTTTTATCACGGCGGATGATGTCTCCACGGAGGTACATTACAGAGCGATGGTCACGTTGCTTTTGAATTGGCTTACTGCTTCTCTCCTTCCTTTCCATTTCCAGGAAGAACAAAAACACTGTATCAAGAGTTATCATCATCACATCACCCACTCGGAATGACAACCACGAGAATGAAAGAAAAGCTTTCTGCATTTATGCAAACACAACAAGTGAAATAAGCTTAAAATTTATATTGTAAATTGAAATGTCATCCTTCAGTATTATACTTTACACAACAAAAATGATTATACAAAAGGCACGCCTACTTGTTGTCTGCACTGTCAACTGTAATATGTGCAGCATAATAAAAAAAATGGGATCACTATATGAACGGTATTATGAGTTGAGTTCATAACAACTCTCATTAGGCAATGAAACTGGGCTTCATTCTTACTGTTGCTAGAAGCTTTATTGTTATTTGCAGCTAGCTGGATTTGAAATACAACAAGCTCCAGCTTGCCAGAACCTTTGTCTTTGTAATGTTACTCCATTGACATGAAAGGAAGATAAATATTGTTCCTGATTTTGATGATAATTTTATATAATCATGTTCTCTTACGAACACACATGCATATACAATTTATATAAACTAGCTTCCTCATTCTCCGCTATCAATTTAAGCTCGGAAACTTCTGACGCAACACCCTACGTCTCCTCAAAAAGGCAGGAATCGATAATTATGAAACATCGAAAGTTGAGTGTTGAGTTCTGGCAGGCAGCAAGTAGCATGAGAAAAACGGGGTATTGTGTAGCATACATTAAAAGTTTGTGACGCCTAAATGACATGATAGGAAGCCGTTCAAAATTCTTTGTTAAATATTGAGTGTGGGTTCAGGTACAAATCCATTATGAAATATGAAGCATACGGGATCCAGCTTAGACTTACGCAATTGATAGTTCAACGAGACGAACTGAAAAGAGCAACGTCAACTGTTGTAAGCCATTTTGCGGGGTTGTACAAATATTGTAAATTTCAATCCATTCCAATTATTTTTCGATGCATGTTATAATGTATGTACTTAAATATATATTATAGGAAACATTTGTTTTCATTCTGTAACTTTCATGTGACACTACTACATGCAATTTTATTTAACATGATTATAATTGTAGAAAGAGGTTTTCTTGTTGACAACTGGAAAGCTGGAAGTGTCTTTGATATTTAAGTAAGACCACAGGCATGAGAGGGCAATGAGGATTATGAATACCACTTTTTAGTGGTGTCATATTTCAATTTTGTTTGAATTATACATATATGTGCTTTGCTCTCTTACCTTTTACATTGAGCAACTATATGGTTGTGGAACTACTAATGTATTCATATATATATATATATTTGCGCGGAATTCACGTAAGTTGAGCAATGCTCAGCGATGTTTAAACAACGCAATTTGTGTGCTGATTGTACGCAATATAGTTTTAAAAATAAAATTCGTGGAAA
>JAANSM010004063.1:0-11872 GCA_036850725.1 Orchesella villosa | reverse complement strand
CATTATTTATCCTTCTTGATTCGATGAAAACACTAAGGATCTCATATAATATTTCATAAGTAGGATTGAAAGTACTGAGAAAATCTTAATCATCTTTACTTTCTCTTCTTTTATTACTCTATCACGGGATGTATTTGGTTTAAGGACACGTTGAGTACAAGAAAACATGTGGACTAGCATTAACTCTCGAAACCTTACACCAGCATCAAAATGACTGATGTTGGCAACGCTTGTTAGGGTTATGCTCTTGTAAGTGGTAACACCATCTATATGTTCCAACCTCACACGACTTTCACCACCTAAGTATCATCGCGACTTTCTTCCATGCACACTACGACTACGTCAAACTATAGAGCAACATGTTTTCATGGGGCTTGAGGATCCAGCTTCCAGTTGGAACTTTCTCCATCTTCGACAAGAGCCAACATGATCTCGAACACAAGTAGAAAATAAGGTGCCGTGGTAAAAGTATTAATTTTCGTTTTAGAATCCTTATTTTTATCTGCGAGACAAAGGAAATACTTTCCAAGAAAGTTGCTTCCAAAACATAATTGCAACATAATAGGCCCTTGGTAATGGTTTCTCAAGTTTCAAATACGAAAAAATAATGGAAAACAAGGTTTCCAATTCCAATTACTGGAATGTGGAGAATTTACTGGTTGTGGTGTACAATACGATGTGAGGAATTGCTGCATATGGGAAAGAATTGTAAGCATAAAGAGTTATGAAGATGGTAAGTTTTAAGATTTTTTCGTATGTATATATGTATCTATTTAGTAAGCTGCATATCTATAGTTCCTATCTTGTTTAAGTACTTGAGAGGTTTCATATTGTATTTTTATAACTTGATATGAAATTGAGTAGTTTTTATGTGACTCACTAATAATTTAGATGATAGCTTACGGTAAAGATACCAATCCAATTAATCCAATATAAAAATAGATAAGGGTCATAACATAACACGTGGAACTACAAGTCATGAATTCTTTGCAACAAGATTAAAATCAATATTTCTTTCCAACTTCCATATCCCTGAGAACTTAAAGTTTTAAGTGCAAACTCTCAGACTTTGACGAATGAACCGTTTGATACCGTTTAACCACAGTTTTAATGTATATTAATAGAAAATACTTACCCATGGTCAGGTATCCTATCAGGCATGAGTCCCGGCATCCCAGACGAATTCTGCGGCGGACCGGGTGGCAGGTGAGGGCCTGTTGAATTAGTTAATAATATAATGTTTACGTTTTGGTGTTAATGACTACATATATGCATAGTTTGTTCAAAGCACAATTTTAAATCTGGGATTAAGAAAGGTAGGCACTGTAATGTTTTGGATGTTCATTGTGAGTTTTACTACTACCTGGTGGTATGTGTTGCTGAAACGGTTGTCCAGGGAAAGGCGGGGGTCCGAAATTAGAGTTCCCCGGTCCTCCTGGAGGAAATGGTCCTCCAGATGAGTAAGGTGGGAAAGATTGATTTGGACGAGACCCTTGTAACGGTCTTGGTGGGGGACCGCCGGACGGTGGAAAGTTATTGGAGAAGTATGGAGAGTTGGGTCCGTTATATAAACCAGAAGGTGGGAAAGGAGGCCCTGGTGGTGGACCGTGTGAATTAAATCCAACAGGAGTAGATGATCCTGAAGGCGCTGGTGAATGCGCGTAATGAGGAGGAGGGCACGGTGTAGAAGGTCCCCCGCCGGAGGCAGCGCCTCCTTGAGGGGTGAACGGACTTCCTGCTGCTGGAACACTCCCGCTTGTAGGGTAACCTCCCCCGCCCCCACCCTTAAGGTAAAAAGAGAAAACAAGTGTAAATATTAATAATTTATATTATTTAAAATTTTTCGAAATTTGGTATTGAATTTCAATACCTGATAAGCGTTTGGTGTCCCAGGAGCTGAGAACGGTGAAGTGGTTTGATTGTTGGGGGTGGCCGCAAAAGGCCTAGTGCCCCCACCTGTGGGGTCGCTTCCCGTTGTGTTAGGTGAGATGATCGACTTTGTCCACAAATTATTTGTTCCAGAGGATCCTAACGCAGACTCTGGCGGCTCCAGCTTTGAGCTTAAAGTACAGAAAATATTTAGGTTAGGTTTTGTTTTCAAGTGGTCACTATTGTTTCAACTTCTACTAGCTACTTGATTACCTGTCTATGGGCGGTGGAGATTTTAACGTCAGAGAAAGATCTTTATGACGCCGTCGAGTCACTTTGGCTGACTTTTTTTGAAGGGAGTTTCTGGAAGAAATTTTGGTGTCGTGTCACCAAAATGGGGGTGCAATTTAGCCCAGAAACAAGCATTCGGCCACGTATCTCACAATAATTCCTTTTTTTTTCATTTACTTTATAGTAAATTAGTAAGTGGTGGGACTAACTGCTTCACATCAATAAAAAGTTCACTTGCTACTTTTGAGCAAAATAGTTTACTATCTACCAATGGCAGTAGCGTTATACATTCTTTTCTAATTGTCACTTTGTAAGCGACGGGTAGTAGTGCTTATGTTATTCAAAAGCTAACTGAGTCATAATTCCTTCTCTTTAAGGCTCTCTTCGTATTTGTTGTGGCACCTGCAAAAGAAATTAAAATATGTAGCATTCCTAAAAGTTACGTATGAATTTTTGATGAAAGCCAATTTCATTCTATAAGCAATTTTAGAGCAACAAGGACATTTCATTCTAGTCTTCATAACAAATCTTCAAGGATTTTTGGCCAATAAAGTTTAGTATTCAACGTGTAATTACTACAACTACATGACATATCGATGTAAATCTGAAAGCTAACTTCAACGTCACTGGAAATACAACGGGAAAATACAAGATACCTATTAGATTGAATCTACAATTTTGTGTTCGCTTTAATGCAGAGTTTATACATAGAATTTACAATTTTTTTAAAAAAACAACTTCCTCCTTTACTTTTTACCAAGGTTCCAAATCTCTTTATAAACGTTTTACACGTGTAGGAAGATTCTCATCCAAATTATAAAGATACTAGTTGCCGCATGGGACATGGGAATCAGAAACAAAATCATGCAAATATTTTCCATTCGTTACATTCTGATTTGCATATATCAATACACAACTACACATGATTCTTTTCTCTTTGAAACCTGAAGAGTGAAGTAGTTGCAGAAGATGCATTTCAAATGAGCACATCGAAACGCGTTGAACTAAAATTGCCTTATGGAATATATATATCTTGTATGTGTTGCAGAAACTACATATGTGGTTTTATGTAAACAGATAAGATAAACTTTTGGATTTGAAAAAAAACGGTTGTAATTACCTTTTATCAAACAAACTCCCACAAAGCTACAGATTTTGTTAAGTCACAGGAGTACCAATAATATTTCCAGCACTACATACTACACTTCTTAAAATTATACGCTATTTTAAATGTTACTAGAACCTAACACACTTAAAATATATATTGGTAAAAACTCCTTAACTCTCTGTTCATTACAAATCAGCTTGCTCGCTCAAGTACAAACATGGATCAAATACACTTCATCACATTATCACTTTTGGTACCACATATCAAACATTATCTCATTTCATTGAAGCCATATGAGCAAAAACATTTTTCGTTGGACTTGCATTTTCTTTTTCTTATATATCCCTTTCAAATACTCATATATCACAAACTCAACGAGATCTCACAACCACTTCGTGTTCTGGCATAGTTTAGCAAACTACAAGCAATTAGTAGAAGCTCCATTAGAGTGATTAACAAAAGGACGCTTTGTATATGGATTTCATAAAATTAAATCCATTCAGCTCAATGTCTCTTTCGCCCTTCGACCTTCATCCTCATCTTTTTAATGCATCGAGAGTGCATACTTTTTTTTACATTAGCATCCACATATTTAAGATGAGTAAAGTACCAAAATGGGGCTAGAATTGCAGAGTGTCTTACATATTAATCAACATGTATATATGTAATTGGTGTCATCATAACAAATATTCATCACCCCATTCCAGCCGATATAGTTGATAAACACAAAAAAACAACGGGTAAATTTCAACAAAGTACAAGAAATAGTTAAATTGGAGCGGTGCCGCTTTTTAAGGTTTCTTTAAACTGCTAGTCTAACATAGTCGTTCACTTTAATCATTGACGATTCGCGAGTTTACATGGTATTCCTGAACCTATTAAGGTTATTCTAGTTCCACACATATACGAGATGGTCACACACATTCTTGGGATGTTGTCAACTTTGCGCGTATGCATGGAATATACCGAATATTGAAGAGTTGCTGACAAGACGACGTTTCTAAACAAACTCCGTCAAGAAGTACACTGCTGGACACAATGTTCATTAACCGTAATAAAGCACTGATTTGTTAATATTTATGCAATGCTACTGTATGGCGTTGATGATGATGGTAATGATTAGTTACTTATCATGATAGTGTCTATATAGAGCTAGCCCTTTTTCCAGTCTTTTGATTATTAAAGTTGAGGTTCCCTCATCATCAAGGAGAAGAAAGTCTTTTCCTTGGCTTTTTCGCTTGCTGCTGCTGCTTGATTTTTGGAGGCTGTGTATTCTGTACTTCTTCATGCCGTGTAGCTGTAGTCAGCTCAAGTTTGTTCAGTTGCAGTTGTGTGTTTTTATGTATGCAGTGTGTGGAGTACGGCATACATACATGCATGCAAGTAAGATATAGTAAATTCATACATGGTGTTTTAAAACAGAAATGTCTCTCTGCAAGTAATGTACGTACAATGTACTTGCTACTGAATGTAGGAATGCATGGGTACGTATCTAAGGAGCTCAATGAGAGGGTTGTTACATAGTTTGGTTTTATGTGGATGCTCTCAGCGCTGTTCTGAGCTTCAGTCTTCAGTGGCTATGAGCTGGGAAGAGAATCAGGGTAACAGAGAGAGAGCTAAGCCGTAGAAGTTTATGATAATATGGATGTAATGTCGCTTCTTTAAATGCATGGGGTATATGCTGCAAGCCTAGCTCACTATATTGTATATAGCTCTCCATAGTTTTACTTCTGTTATGTTATATAACATGAACGGGATGGATAAATGATATTATGGGACTTGAAAATGCTCTTCGACGCGTTGGAAATTAAGCACCGGTGAGGTTGGTTTGCTTATTCAAGAGCTAGATATGTAGGGGTGTCTGCGCCCTGAAAAGCGTCTTTATCATACTGCATAGAAATACAATGTATACTCTTTAGTGTTGGTTAAAAATAATACGTTTAGAATTTATGCTGCTGTTTGAAGACCAAGTTGGAGGTTTGAACTATAATGACAAATGACCATTTAAATAAACCAAACAATTGTAATGCAACGTGTATGAGTTTGTTCCTTCCCAATTTTAAACAAAATAATTCCTCAAATGTATAAGTCAACTAGCAATTTAGTTGCCTAGATATTTTAGGGTCATAGAACTTGCCACGGCGATGCGTTTTAATGTCTGATTTCAATTGTATAAAATTTTGTTATAGTTGCGATACAAAAATAAAAAACAATACTCATTTCATTGTAAACTATTCGCTACTAGCATTAACTTTCATACAATGGTTAAAGCAGTTTTTCGTCAGCGGACATTTTTGATAGTGGAAGAATATTTGGATATCGAACTTATACTCTGTCTATGTATATACATATGAAGTTTTCAATCTCGTGCATGCAAGCATATTTTTATATTTCTTATTGTATGTATATTATAGCCTGTGTTATTATGAAGAGGAAACCTGAAGTAACACAGAGTTCAATATGAAACTTTAGAGAATACATACTTCTTGCTTCAACAACTTTTGCCTCTCTTTACATACCGCAGGGAGAATGAAAACCCAAATGTACATATTATTATATTCAGAGAGAATAATACACAATCTTTGGTTGCAAGCATGTTCAGTCAAAAAAAATTCTTCTTGAGTTTGTTAAGCTTTGTGAGTCTGTCAGTCTGTCTGCCTGCATGCCGTACAAATACATGAGTGTAAGGAAGTATAGAGACAAAATATTGTGGGAATTGTGTGCACACAATATACTCCATTTATTGGCTGCTCCTCGCGTTACCGTTCCTTCACTATTTCTGCTAGCGTATCCGTTGTTTTCCACTTTATAAAACATCAAAGCATACTGCTTGTAGTTGCATACTTTTTTTAGCAATGTAGTCAGGGTTTTTACACAGTAGACTCAAATATATGGCCAATTTCTACCAGTCTTTAATAAAACAGGAGAATTTTCAATGCTATCCCCTTCCATCTTCTAGCTATAATTTAAAACGCTAAATATACATAAATTTCGTAGTTTACTGATGAATATACTTAATCATTGTTTAAAAAAGGTATCTTTAAAAGTTAAAATGGGTACAATTCAATAAGTAACTTTTAATTAGGGATATTCCTTTCCAATTAAAAATATCTTCTAAGTTTGCTTTAAAATTTAAACCCTGCGATGGATAGCTATTAATATCTTTCATATCGCCCATTATGAGCTTTATTAGATAGTGATTTATGAATACACAAAAATTTGTAGTAATCGGATTTGTACATGCCACATTAGTGAACAAGCCAAAAGTTTCCACTAGTAGGCAACCTGTCACCAACCCTGACAGCTTCAGTCAAAAGCGGTGTATGCAAGAACATATGAATACTTGTGTATTATGTTCCTATCATTATGCATACACATATAAGTTCACTTTTTCTACATTTTCTGTATACAACGAATTAAGCTACATATAAAAGAAGGAAGTATAGACACAGAAAGGACAATTCATTCTCTACAGATAGGCAGATTATTATGTACATTCGTACTTTCTGGTACCGAAGACGATAGAGAGAGAGAGAGAGAGAGAGAGAGTTGGTACATATTATATGACAGTATGTTTAAAGTTCTAATATAATGCATGTGAAAAGATAAAGTTGGTACGTGTTTTGGAAAAAGTAGTAGGCCTCCTCGGTCCATACCGTTCCCCACCACAACGATCATCATCATGATAATAACACAAGGTTTTCCTCCAACATTGCAACTAAAATGTCAGTAAGAATGCAAAAAAAATGTTTTGGATTACTTACAATTAGGTATGTAGATACATATGTGCGGGTACATCTATCGTACGGTTGGTACATTCATGCTTGCTCAATTTGTACCGATGGGATTTGCGCTTAGTACTCATACAACTCATGATAATCGACTATTTTCCTTCTCCATTACTCGTGTACTCAACTGCAATGCTTCGTTTTCAGCGTCAATTTTGTGCTTCCGTTTTACATGCTTTCCTTTGGTAATTGTACCACTGCAAAAATCGAAAAGTTATATGGTAGCATAAAATGAAATAAGAGTACCAGCAGCAACTCACAGTCAGAAAATCGAAACAGTCAAGGCGTAATCGTAATCTTAAAAAAATTAGCAAACGCCGGAATGTCGAATTGAATTTTCGGACCACGTATTTACAATGCATGTAAAATAAAGCTTTTTCCTTTAGAATAATTAGCATCAAATTCATTGATATTTAACATCAAGATAAAATATCAATGTCATACACTGAAACGCATTCAAACTATCAGAGTTTGCGACAATAAAAATGAATATTATTGAACGACGTTTCGTTTTATAAATTCAATTCCGTTGGATGTAGTCCTTCACGGGGTGTTTTAATAATTCATCAAATACACGTACAGACCGTAAGTGGAACAGTAATAACGCATGCCTGCCCATATTAATACTTTTGCTAAGATATTTATCGTGAAACATATCTTGAAGAGGGCGATACCGACATTGAATAGATTTCTAAAATTATTTTTAAGTGAGACAATTTTAATAAATAACTATATATTTGACTGACAGTTAGCATGAATTTTACATGCGATATTCTCCAAGCTCTATCACAGGTAAGCTCCAGCCGTAGCCTGTTGATACGGACAACAACGGAAGTATTATAGCTGAAGCGTTTAATTCCATGTGTATATTAAAGGTAGAATATTGGCAGATTTTTAATATGATGGATTATGCTACGAACATGAGTTTTACGATGACATTGAAAAAACACATCATATCTTGACCATAAAAACACTTATGATTTACTATCTTACTTTACTTTTTACTGTAGTCTAAGCATCAATCTGTTCATTTTCATTCAGTTCGTTGCCCACTTGGTTTCATAAAGTCCATTTGAATTTAAAGGGATTTGAGTAAAATGTAGATGTTTTGTGAGATGCCTTTTTGGATGTAAGATACCTTTAACCTTCTACAGCAAAGAGGGAATCAATGGTGTTGTCGCACTTTCCTCTTCAATTCTTTTCAATCCTAAACTATTTTCTTTGAGCTCGGATGGAAAGGTTTCCCCTTTTCTTTGATAGCTAGGACACATAATTTGTGTTGTACTGATACTTTGTGGGCAGGTAGGTACCAAGTTTGTACATGCTGAAATCGTGTACTTTTTCATAAACGTACGAAGCAAAAGGCAAACGGAGGAAAGAGATAGAGAGAGAGGAGTTAACACATACTGTCTGTAAGATAATAATACGCAAGGAGAACCTATAATTTCATCTCATGAATTTTTTTTCTTCACATTTCATGTTCTTTGCTAGCCGATGAAAATGTAGCAAACAAGTGGTGCATAAGGTACCACACAAGGATTGAGTAACTTTTTCCTTACAAGTGATAAGATGGTTCGCTTCTATGTCGTAATTTGCTTCCTTACTTTGTCCAGCATTAAGCATGCACGTTTAGACATTTTATCAGGTTAGAACCCGAAACCATATCTATAGGAAAAGAAACGCATGTGTAAAAATTGCCAGTGATATATCCTCAGCATCTGCCCATTGCAAAATATGAATAAATTTTTTCCCATTCTTAAGAAAACTGATAAAAGCATTCCTGATTGGGGTTGGTTTTACAAAAAGCACAAATGCAAATCATCTGCGCCTGAGCAAACGTTTATGGCATGCTCAAAAATGACGCAGGGAGAAGAGTAGCGGTCAAAAAGGAGTTGAAAATGAATCAAAACTTACTGATAAACATTATGATTTAAATAAAATAGATTTGCATATCCGCTCAATCGCCAAGATATGAAAATTAGTCCCAAGTATATGACATGACTGAACGTAACGTGAAGGGATTGAAACCCTGACTCATACCCACTCACTCACGCATATTTCAACTTCGTTAACAACCAATATGCATGATTAATTCTTAAATGCTAAGAATGTTCAAGATACAAGTCTCAACATAGCTTCTTCGTTTCTTCTGACGCCCAAAAAATATTCTTGCCCGCATTTTATCATTCTACTTCTACTGAGAACCACTGACTTGGTGCTAAATCAGCGCTAAAATAAGCTCTCGGAAATACTCAAGTAAGTTTCTAGTTTTAATTTCATTTATATGTTATAGTTTAGCTTGGGATTAATCGAACTACGCATACCAAAAAACCTTTCCCTGCTAAAAATTCCAATAATATTGAATATATGCATTAAAGGTGACATTTATCCTACATCGTAACGCACGGACTTATTTTGATCAGTTAGGGCTATTTAGCTGTACACGGTGTGCCAAGGTGAATTATTAAAACCTTCGCAATTCCATTTATTACAAACTTTTCCTTCTCCATGAAAATCTTTAAAGAAGCAATCGTAATAGTGAAAAATCAGTCATCCGTAACGCATTACTTTCCATATTTTAAGTTTAAACTCATGGTTAAGGAAGATTCTAACATTTTTGTGCGAACGGTCTGGAATAGGTCGTACATATTGTCTTAACTAGGAGACGTAAGGGCAGACGTCGTAGTACATGAGTCATAGTCCGAATAAGAAAAGCACATATATGTATATATATCTGATTCAATATTTCCCTTATACAAATTCAAAACCACTGACTAAATACATGACAGATTGTGTCTGATATTGTGTTTTAGTAACATACATTGTCCATGTACAGATATATAGCTTTAATATGTTACATATACAATATATGTAATAACCCGTTTAATATATTTTTCATATATTAATATGGGGTTTAAAAATGCGTCTTCCCATTAAAAATTATTTCTTCATCGAAAAACCAGACAGTCCAAAAACAACTACGGCTTTTAATTTTGTTATCGGTGTGGCGACAGTAAAACTGCAGTTTCCATTCTTTTTCTTCTCCGAACTCGAACATTAGCATAGTACCTCGCCAACTGCGTTCATTCTTTTACGATTTTGCTTGATTCTTATTCAGTCATTATTCTTTTCATACAGTCTATTGCAAGCTTTTGGTGTGAATATAGATTGTCATTGTGGGTGCATTTTACAATTATACTTATATACCAATCCAAAATAAAATCTTGTGCCTGGTCTGACGTCTGAGATTCAACGTAAAAAAAACCATCATACGGGTGAGCTTCTATTTGTATAGGTTTTGCTATTTCGTTTTCAGGAAATCTAGAATTATTTCTGAGGTTATATTTCTTTTAGGCTCTATTTCATATGTAGCATATCGGTAAACTCTCATACCATCAAGATTTTAATTGCTCACCCAGTTGCTCGTAAATTTCTTTATGCAAAATTTCATGTCATATACCGAGGGTAAGTATATCATATAACTCAACTCACTTCACGTCTTCACATTTCGATTCTTCAGTTCCTTTTATTTCTTAAATTTGTCATAATCTGGTGAGAGACCCTCATTACATTTTTATCGTCTCGCTGTAAAATCATTTTCTTAGTGTTAATGGCATATTTATGCACACTTCATTTCAGCAGCGTTGCTCCTCCGACTGTATTATGCTTGGATCGAGTACCTAGTAGTGTATAAATGTCCATCAGTGTGCATCCCTTCCAATGAAGGAATTGCAGATTGAGTTGTGTATGAAAAATGATATATATGGCGTTTAAAGTAGGTTCTATTTCAAGCAAAGTCTGAAGAAAAATCGCGAGCGAGTAAGTACATCCTGTCATACAATACAATATTGAAGTGTAGGAGGTTAAAGGGCAAGTAAGTGTATCATATTACAGGTGCCATGCCTGTTGAGAGTAAAGAGTGAACTCACACATCACACCATATTATCACAATGCATATAAGTACATGGAGCATGGTTGACTTGCTCTGATACTGATTCGGAATGTACTCACACTTACTCATTACTCAAAAAGGAAGCATATACCTAGCATGGAGAATTTCGGTCGCCGGAGAGAGGACTAAACGCATGTCGTGGTTGTGTCTCTGGTTTGTCCTTCATTATACTCCTGCTCCTCCATCCTCTCTGCTACCGTACTTTGTTTTTCTTTTCATCCTCTCCTGCTCCACTACTTCTTTCTTGAAGCAGGTTGCCTTCAGTCCGGCTTCTATGAATCAGTATTCGCCAACTCGAACTCAATCTCACTCTTGGTTGTTGACGCACTCCATTGTCATATTCTTTTTTCCAATTAGTACGTTTTAAACATTTAGAAGCTTAAGGTTCGAAGTAGAGAATTTATTCAAAGTAAATCAGCTCCAGCCTTTTTTATTTTTGCCTGCATGCAGGCTTTTTTTTACTTTACATAAATTTGCAGTTTGCAGGTTTAATATTTTTATCATAATTCCGATAAAAACAGATCTAGAATTTTATTTATTTTGCTGATTGTGCGTACGTTTTTGAGACTAGGCCGACTGGCAGTGAGAATTTAATAGCTGAGGTTAGGAGGTGATTTTACTGGAGAGAAAAAAACTGATAGATTTTTTTTTGGGGTTATCATTTATTTTTACATTTCGTCGTCTTTGATCCATTATTAGGAGTATAAATACTGATAAGATATATAAGAAAACCTATTGTACACGTTGCCAGAAACAAGACTTTGGTGTTTGGTAGGATATATTCCAGGATTTCTGGTCCATTATTAATTGGTTGGGAGAGTGAGTGAGTAAGAAAGTCAGTGATTATAAATGTTATTGGCGTTT
>JAANSM010004062.1:0-11873 GCA_036850725.1 Orchesella villosa | reverse complement strand
GACAGACAGACAGACAGACAGACAGACGCCAGACTGATCTCAATATCTACTAATACGCGTTTACAACGCTTTCAGTAGATAATAACAGTTTAAAAATCTAGATGAAAATAAAAGTTATGAAAAAATGCACTTTTATTACATAATATTTTTATTCCTCCTCTCCAGTAAAGCCCTCGAGCCGCGAGCTCAAAAATCGCTTGAGGCTCGAGAAAATATTCGCTTATATATTATATCAATATGATCATTAACTCTGCTGCTATATATTCTATTTTGAAATGCAAATCTCTATAGTCTATCATTCATAAGCACAATTTTATATGAGCAAAAGTTCTTATAGAAAAGTATCTCAGTGTGAATGATTAAGAAAACGATTAAACAAAAAGCTATTATCGGCATAATTATAATGTATAAAGAGGCTTCACAAGAGAGAAATGTTTTTTTATTTGCAAAATGAACTAAAACTGATTTTAAATAAAATATCCATTTCTTCATATTTTTTTTACAGATACAAAGAACAGTGTTGGACTAGTGGGGTGTATAGAAGAAGTAGCTCACAACGCCATAGCCGTCTACTGGAATCCTCTTGAGAGCTCCGCCAAGGTAAGAATATATCAGTCATTCATCAGTATTTTTTCAACATATCCCTATATCCTCTTAGAATATACATAGTTATGTTATGAGTCGAAATGGGAGTATAATTATGCAAGAGCTCCAAATTAAATTACACCATTACCTTAATTATATGGCCGTTGTGAAGGATGGGATTATGGGGATGAGTGTCGTCCTAATAACAAGATAATGCTTACGTATTGCCTTACCTAACAAATGAAAACTGAGCAACAACCATATTTTCACCACCACCATACCACCACGAACATTCACTCCTGAACATTACTTTACATTACGTTTACTTGACTTCACATCATTTTTATCAACCTCATTCTTGTTCCTTTCTTACTTGCCATTGTGAAGAAAAGGGTGAACCGAGAAAACAGAATTATTATTATTATTATTATTATTATTAGAACTTATCTCTTTCTGTTCTCTACTTTTTATACACATACGTAATGATCATAAATATGAGAAGATGTAATGCTTACACCCATCTCATCTCAACGTTAATATGTATGTCTAACAATGTACAACACCTTTAATGGTTTACCCTTCTTCGTGTAATGTTCTTATTACTTAATATGTGATTCGATATGATGGATGAATATTGCTTGTAGTGATTTTTTTTCTTCCTCAAATTTCCTTTTATCAACTTGTCCAATGTTTGGTGGAACAAATTCTGTTTCCTTTCAGAAGCATTTTTCTGGTAGTATTTTTTATATATAAAAAAGGTATCATATCAAATCATATGAGTAGAACCGCAGGTCACACGCGTTATTAAATTAAACTAAAAGGGAAGTAGGAATGGATGGGTTGGTCAAAAAAAAAGAGTGGATGGAATATAAAATTTAATTTTGTGTACAAATATTAACACTAATGAGCACCTGGTTGAGTGACCATAGAGGAGAGTGTATGGAGAGTGTCCGCTTGTCCATGCTTTCCGATTTCAATTTCATTTTCCATCAAAGAATCGTTCTTGCGAAGGAGGAAAAAAAGTTTTGTTGTTTTATCGTTAGTTGGTAAAATAAATAGTGGGCATGATATAGTGATGATGATGACGGTTGTAAGGCAAAATGCATGCATGACTGCAACTGGTCATCATCATCACAGCGAGAGAAAATGATAATGAAAGTGAAGACGAAGAGCAAGAAGAGAGAGAGATATAAATGTGGAGCTCTTATGTCAGTATAATCCAGGTGATACATAGAGAGAAGAGAGAGAGAATCTTGTTATTACAATTTATTTTTTGTAAGCTTTTCCTTTCTCAGAAGGAGGAAATAAGGAAAATATTATACTATGTAACAAAAAGAGAAGAATATAATATTGTAAATGAGCGGAAGCCGGGCAGACGTGAGCTGTGAGCTGATTCTTTAGTGGAGGCGAAATAAGAAGGCATTTAATAATTCTTGTGAAAACTTTTTTTTATACTTTGCCCATTTACTTATGTAAGTGAGGTGTATAGTTGGTGATGGAATAAAAAATGGGAGAAATATATATGTTGTAAAGGTCGACGAGGTAGAAAGAAATGTGGATGGGAAGAACGACCAACGACCAACTGGTCACACAAAATCTTTTGTTTTAATGTACACGTATATATACGGATATCGTATATCATAATATTTTATATCCAGCCGACATTGTTAGTAAGCTGTCGATGAAAAATTCCTACTTTTTTTATCTTTTGCGGGATTGGGACGCAAAGAAACAAAAGTGGTCCAGATGGTAAACACAGAAAATCTGCTCCAGTTGCTGACTATCACTCTCTTTCGACATAATCCCATCATTCATCCTTCGACTTTTTCCGTTTGAATTGAATTGAAGCACACATGACACGTTTTATTTTTTACTAAAATGTTTCCTTTTTTTGTTTTCTTCTTTAGATAAACGTCGCCGTCCAATGTCTTAGCACAGATTTTAGCAGTCAAAAGGGAGTGAAGGGTCTTCCGCTCCACTTACAAATCGACACTTATGACGAGTTCCGTGACCCCAACTGTCCCATTGTTCATCGTGGATATTGCCAAATCAAAGTCTTCTGTGATAAAGTAAGCACCAATTTTTGCCTACGCATTACATCTTCTTTTCAGGAGTACAAAAAAATGTAATGAAGACACGATCGGATATTATAAACATGATAAAACGCCCCTCCCTTCTTCTCCTCTTCTTTTAAATGCTCCCCGATCTCATCTCACCTTTTAAAGCATGAAGTATATAACGCTAGTGCACACACACGCAAGCCAAAGAAAACTGATATATACATGTTGTGTTGTGAGTTATTGATTTGTAAACAGGAGTAATCATTTCCTCCACGATAATTGCATGCAAGAGCATATTTAGCTACTTTAATGCAGAGGAAGACATTGTGTCTTTTGAAAGAGTGTATCTTCTTCGTTTTTTCTGGTGAGTATATGTATACAAGCCCACGCTCAAATGATCTCGGCTCTCGCACCATAAAAACGATGATTTTAATGAGCCACTATAACATCCCAGTTTGCTCTAGTCTCCTTTTCATTTCCCTCAAGTGACCAATTTTGGAAGTGGCATGGTGCTGCTGCTGGTCTCTGTTACAGATTAGAAAAAACTTGTAGTTCGGCTCGGCATACGGCACACACACACACAAGAAAAAGAGACGTGATACAATTTTCAAACACAAATATAATCATCATCGTTGACTTTTACCTTTAGCATTTAGTCTCTATTTCTATATGCGACCATGCCATATTCGTACACCATTTTTTTCTGTTTCTTTTCGCCGTTTATGCCAAGTGAAAAATGCATATTCAACAACGAAGTATAATATAATGTTTCTAAGTAATGCCAAAAATGGTCATCTGAAAATCTCACCACGAGGATCACAACACGAAAAAAATGATGATCATCATCGTGATAATTCGATATACCGAAAAAGCCACACGGCCTAAAGTATCTGCCTCTGTTCTTCTAACTTTATTTTTACGCCTCCTTTTTCTCTATATAGGCCCTCCAGTCTTTTTCCTTTGAAGAGTCTTCAAAAACTGCACCGCTTTGGTGGTGGAATGAGACAACATCATCATCAAAATGCAAAACGCATGAGGATTAAATAAAAAGTAGCTAGTTTAAGAAATTAGTTGCTTGGTCTCCTCTTCTACCTGGAAATATTGAAATATATGCGTGTATGACTAATTGGATGATTCAATTAGTTTGTATTTTGTTAAGTAGAAGCTGAAGGTGCGCTTTATGGAATAGAAGACGAAGTCAAAATTGAATTTAAATTCATTTCATAGCCCCAAAGCTACAAAATACCTTATTTATAATTCAAAAAAGTAAAAGGCACAAGCAAATCAATTTGTTTTGCGTTTGTGTGAGGGGATGATCATCATGATGGAATTTTCTTGAGGATATATATATATATGTATGTACTCGTACGTAAGAATGACACTGTCTTGTCAAAAGTCAAAACTGTCTTTTAAGAGAAAATCCTCCTCTGACGATGAAATGACGATCACATCATATTGCCAATCAAGGAGGAAAAAAGAAGTTTAAAAATCCGTTTACATTGTGAGCTTAATGTCGTGTCTAAAATCCTGACAGGCTTCATGTCATCATCATTTATTATCGGATTATATAGGCACTCAAAGTTAGAGTTAGAGAGAAGGAAAAAATCAGTTACCTTTTTTATCCCTGTTCTCCGTTAATGAACAGTTTTATTAGGGAAATAAGGGTTAAAAGCGATATGTGAACGATGGTTAGAAATGCATCAGTATAATATAGTCAAAAATCGTGAAACGAAATTTTTCTGGGACAAAAAAAATATTGTTATAGCTGACTGACTGTCATACATATGTGGATACACACATCCTTTTTTGCATTAGAGCTTCTCAGATTTGTGCACGTCTCTCCGACTTACAAAACGGCAAAGAGTAGAAAAATGTCTTTCTTCATTTATGTTGCTCTTTGGTCACGCACCATCGTAATGATGATGATGGTTATGGAGATGTGATGTTGTCTGCTGTCTCTCTGAAGAATATATTTTTTACCCATTTTACTTTACCCCTATTTTAACTTATAACCTAGTGAAGGTTTACTATAAAGGTGTAGCGGCATGGTACAGCTCTTCTGTGATGCCATATGCTTATGGATGCAAGATGCATGTGTCATAAGCAAAACGCATCCCGGTAGGTCGTCCCAATACTTAATAAGAAGTACATTTTCCGTTTCATATTATTTCCCTCATTTCATTCAAGTGGACACGGCAGGGGAGCTACAGAGTCGACACAATGTGTGTGCAGAAGAGATGAAGAATTTAATATTTTCGTTGGTAAACGCTGCATGATTGTAACTTGGTGGAATGAAGGATAGGAAATTTAGTGGATTGAATTGAAAATGAAAAGCACAATTCAATTTGAGTCATGTTTAGAATCATCATCATCTTTATTTCATCCCAGTACCAAACTCCTGCCGGGTCATCTTCATATTATTTGACATTGAAGACAATCCAGAACTAAAGTGTTGCTCTTTTTTGAGATTTTCATTCTTTTTCTTCCCTTCAAAAAAATTTGATGAGGGTTGGACTTGGAGAGAGAGAGAGAGAGAGAGAAAGAGTAGTGCGCATCTGAAGAAGCAAAAATACAAGAATAATTGCTATTAGTTAGCCATCACATCAAAAACACATCATATCACAGAATATTCTGATGATGATGTTTCGGAATGAGACTTGGATGCTTGGATCTCTTAGAGATTTTATATGAAACATTCCTTCTCTTTCTTAAATATAGGGAATTAGTTATAGTTTGTAATGTTTTCTATAATGTTTTATAACACATGCAAACTTTGTATCTATTCTCTTTTTTCTCTCTTCTTCGTTTAATTCGTGTAAAGAAAAAAATTGAGCAGGTTTTTCTTATTTTAAAGGGGGAGGAGGAGGATTTTTTTGTAAGGTATAGCATATATTATAAATTCTCCGAGAGAAATAAAAGGTAACACCGCAAACGTCTTGTAAAATGTCAATCATTGTTGGCAGCTTAATTTTATACGTTTTTCTGTAGGTGCACAATAATATAATAATGTGTAACCATTTTACACAAGTTATTGTGATGTAGGTAAAGTAGAATATAGAAGTGAAAAAAAGCTATATAAGAACTCTGACAAAACATGAATGTGATATGGGGAATTCATGTTTTGATAAAGGGAAACTCCGACATATTCATGCAGAGGAGAGGGATCACATCACATCATCATGAAAGCAAATTAACGATGTAATATAAACGCAATCATCGTCATATCAGAGGTATCATATCATCATCGTGAATGCTGTAAATAATCATATCATGAAATGATCGTCATGATCATCTCAGAAACAAATTCCACAGTTTTCTAACACCAAAAAAAAACTTATACAAAAGTATTATCATCATCGTGCGTAGCAATTAAAAAAATGAGGGAGAGAGATACTTTGAATAATAAAAAGGAGGAGACGAAGAAGAGGGTAAGCAGGTTACGTTTAATTGCGATGAGGATATATATATGTAGATATTGGCTTGGCGTATAAAAGTCTGTTAATTCCAGACGAGACTGTTAGATCTAAGAAATATGCACAGTTTTAGTTTTCTACTGCTAACTAACGTGAATGTGTACTCAACCTTGGTAAAGAGAAGAGTCAGACGGTGGGCATGAGAATCATTTGGGTGATGGTGGTAAACTGATAAGCTAAAAAAGAAGAGGGGGATAAAAAGAGAAGTGTGTATTTATTTTATTGCAATTATTATTTGTTACAAGAAGCTAAACTAGTACCACAAAATGATGAGTTTTTGAATGGGAAATTTGAGACTGTTAGATCTAAGAAATATGCACAGTTTTAGTTTTTCTACTGCTAACTAACGTGAATGTGTACTCAACCTTGCTATAAAGAGAAGAGTCAGACGGTGGGCATGAGAATCATTTGGGTGATGGTGGTAAACTGATAAGCTAAAAAAGAAGAGGGGGATAAAAGGAGAAGTGTGTATTTATTTTATTGCAATTATTATTTGTTACAAGAAGCTAAACTAGTACCACAAAATGATGAGTTTTTGAATGGGAAATTATGCAATTTAAATATCAGATATCACCTTGTTAATTGTAGGCTGTCATGAAATTTTTAGAAGAAATGAAGAAAATATATACGTTGCACACTGTATATTTCATTTCATTTCTAGAGGATTTTGCATTATATAGGTTCAAAGAATTGGGAATGAAGGGGGGATAAGGGTAGACTGTAGAGGTAGCATTTGGGTTGCGTTAAAAGAATTTAAAACGGAGAGTTGATTTTGTTTCTTTAATATTAATAATGATGAAAATTGATGTGTTCGACCTCAGCTAGTAGCATGTGTGTTTAAATCGACCCTCTTTTTAATATAAATTGAAGGGTGCTGAGAGAAAGACAAGGGATGAGGAGAGACGAGCGGCGAAGCGGAAGTTGACAGCGACCGGGAGAAAGAAGCTTGATGAAATGTATCATACTCCATGTGACAGATCAGAATTCTACTCAATGAGTGACATTGCCAAACCACCTGTTCTCTTTTCTCCTGCTGAAGACATGGATAAGGTACCTACAATAAATAGAGCGACAAATTTNTGTGACAGATCAGAATTCTACTCAATGAGTGACATTGCCAAACCACCTGTTCTCTTTTCTCCTGCTGAAGACATGGATAAGGTACCTACAATAAATAGAGCGACAAATTTGATTCAATTTCGTAATTCAATTTTTTCTTATTGGAATTCGGTGTCATAATGAATTTTTTTTGTTGTTTTAGCTGACATCTATGGAGCTTCACAGTTTCTACAATACTCATTCCGAAGACCACTCTAGGTAAAATATACTCAAATGTTTTTCCTGTACCATCTTGAAATTTTAATAAATTTCTTTCAAAATCATATTAAAACTTTGCTTCCAGCTCAAAATGTTAGGGAACATATTAAGCTATTGTACAATAAATAATGCTGCTTTAACCAATCGGCTTCTTTTCATTACATATTTGATATTTGATTGCAGAAAACTATAATTAATGTACTTCCTTTCATTTCTTCACTTCTACTTCTTTAATACGTCTTATTATATTCTGCTTCTTACCTTACAATTACAATCATATTCAAGGTATATCAAAAAAGACAAAAAAGGTTCTTGCTCAACATTATTTGAACAGATAGAACTTTTCTTCCCCAGTTTTTACATTTAGCTCTTTCACAATTTTAACCATATTTTTCACTAAAAAGCAAGAATAAAAGTAGGAAAATTTTTTCCTTTACCATTTTCATTTCCTACTGAAAGTTAAGTGCGACGAAGAAAAAATTATCACACAAAATTTTCCATTTATATTTGGTTTGGGGGTTGAGTGAGACTCGATGCTTGCCAATAGACATGAAAATGTTAAAGTACGCTTGTTTTTTATGTAGACATTTTCCAATGCTGAATGCGTTTTACCATCGTATCATAAAAGTTGACGAAGAATATTTTCCTCAATAAAAACACTTTTTTTATTCAGAAAATTTTTGCATTTTTGTGAGAAAAAATACTTTTTTTGCGCGTTATATTGTCTGTGCATTCGTGACACAAAATGAAAAACTGTTTTTTCCTCTTCGGTTCAATAGACATTTTCCTTTAGAGCTCACTCGGCACTCGTCCAATTTCCCAACGTATATAATTTTCTTTCATATGATGATCAATCCTCTGATGTGTACAAAAGAATATTAAGTTAAATCATGTAGATAGAAATATTTTAATACTTTTATTACAAAGCTGTGAATATACATATAAATATTAGCATTGCAAAAGAATTTGGTGTGTAGATTATTATGATAATCTATATGAATTTATATTTTTTGTATAAATTTTTCCCTTTTTTTATATATACTTCAGAAACCAAAAGCTTTTTTTCAAAAATCACACAAAAATAAGTTTTTTTTTGTATTTTTCTTATGGAAAAAATTGCAAATTTTACAGTTTTTACCCTACGTATTGATTGAGACTGAGCTCACCCGATCTGATCTGCCCACACACAAACAAACACACGCTTCCTTCTTCTGGATGGAGTCAATGATGATGATGATGATCATTTATTAGTTCAAAAAATGATTCGAAAAATGCACAAATGCACAGATGAACAGAGAGATATATATTGTGAAAAAAAAGACAAAAAATATGCAGCAGCAGAGAGTCAAAATTCTTTTCCCCTTTTCCTCCAACACACACATTCACGCATGACTTTCTCCAAAAAAACTCTTTTAATCTTCTCCTTTTTGAAATCTCAAACCTTATTTAATAGAATTTATAGTTGATAGTTACTGCCATTTATAACTGAAAAACAGAATGCTCAAAATTATAGCCAAAGCCAAAAAATAAAATAATAAGCCGCATTTTTTATATAGTAAAAAAACAAACAAATTAAAAAAATACTTTTCATTTTTAAAACGCTGATGACATTTTTTTAGTTCTGTTTTGTACTGTACTGATTTTTAACAATGAAATTATTATATGAGCTTTAAAAGAAATTATATAAGAACTTAGAAAAAAGAGCTTACAAACAAAGGGCGAGTTTTTAGAGTTGTTATAAAATATCCAATAAATATATGTGTAGCTCTTCAACGGCTGAGTTGAGTCAGCCACCGTCATCATCAGCGTCAGGTCGACTAGCTCTCTCCGGAGGAGGAGGGGGTGGAGGAGGGGATCAGTCTCCCCGTAGTTGTGGCTCAGCAAGTGGCCCAGCCACTCCCACCTCACTTACCCACCATCATCACCATCCTCACTCTCACATGCCTCCTAGTAATCCCCCTCCTCCTCAGCAACATGCCGTTCTCAAGTTTCATAACACGTTTCCTCCTGACTCACCTCCGACTTCACATAGTGCACATCCACACCCACTCCCTCTTAATAGTAGCTATATGCGTGGTCTACCACCACCTCCACCAATTCACCATCATCCGCAACACTCAATCCCATCACCTGCTCCTCCACCCGCTCACCACCATCACCATCCTCCTCCTCCTTCTTCTCTTGGCTCTCGGCAACATGACTCACCTCCACCTCCACAACAGCCGCCGCAACCAGTGTCACCACCTGCTCAGTCTCAAACCTCCATCATCAAGTAAGCTTTCCTAATCGTCGGTATTGAGAATGGGAATTTCTTTTATAACTTCAAGAGAAAAAAAAAGAATCCCTATCTCGTCTCTCTTCCAACGCTCTGTCCAAATTTTTTGTTTTGTATCATAGTTTTTAGTTTAAAAGCATTATATATGTGACATGCATTTTGTCACACAACCCCTTCTTCTTCTCTCAATCTTTCTATATAATTTACAGAATTTTATTATGCACAATATTGCATTTTGTATAGATACATTTCAAATTTTTCTTTTCTGTCTGTCGCACAAAAATTCAAATTCATCCACCAAGTCATTCTAGTTATGGATGGAGGAGAAAGAGAGAGGAGAAATTTGCATGGACTATATAAAAGGATCATATAGTAGGGCAAAAACTTACTCATTTTATTGAACAATTTATAGTGGTGACCTTGTCAAAAATGGGGTGTCGACGAAAGATGGACAAGTTGTAGTTTTGGACTACGAATGGGGTGAGCAGCGATGACTCTGTCTTTGGTTCCCCCGCGTGCAAGAGGATGAGGCTCATGCCACCCGTTTCAGAACGCTTAATGTTGTACGTCCGCCAGGAGCCTGAGGAGGCGTTTACGCCCCTCCATTTGGTGCCGCCGTCAACTCTTGGACTTCTCTCAGCGGTATTAACTTAACTCAACCAGAACGATTGAGATTTGAGATCAAAATCAAATCAAGTTGCATTACCTAAACCATATTTTGTTTCTTGAATAGCTCGAAGATAAATTCAAAATTTCGATGGGCTCTGTGAAGAATATTTACAGGCGGAATAATAAAGGGTAACTACTCAATTTTATGCCGACTTTCAAATCATGTACCTCTGCAAATTGAACACTTCTGATTTAAAGTTTTTCGTTTTTTTTCTTTAATTCAGAATAACAGCCAAAGTGGATGACGAAATGTTGAAGCATTACTGCCAAGAGGATTGTTTCCAGTTGGAAGTGAAACCAACAGAAAATGAGGACGCTTTGGATGTAACCCTCGCCGAATTTCTACCTGATATTCATCTCTCTAGCCAAGGGCAAAATTCTTCCCCCTCCTCTCAACAACAGCCACCTCCCCTCCTCCAAGGGCAACAAGGAGGGGCCTCATGATATGAAAATATTTTTAATTTCACCCCTCAAACTCCATATTATCCAACATAATCGCAACACTGATAAGACATCGCTACGAAACCCAAGCTTCAGCCAACGCCAATCGCTACTACTTAAAGTACAACATTTTAACTCTCTTTCTCTCTGAACCAAAAACAATACTCGTCCCTACTCCATACGCTCCGAGGAGGATAATATACGTTTATAAGCGGAGGTTTAACATGAAGAAGAAGAAGAGGTGGCAGGACCACAATGGAGGATGCTATATACTTCTAAAAATAACAATATAATACTCATGGAACATATTGCTCCATATATATTCCACAATCCAAAGTTTTGGGAGAGGATGAAAAGGATGTGTGTACATTTTAATCAAAGTTCATCATCATCGTGTGCTTTTATATAAATATAAAAATAATGCTAGAACTGCATCATATTCCTATATATTTATATTTAAACTGTGTATAATTTTTTTGTGCCAATTTTTATCAACGGTTATTATTATATATATTATATTATGAGGCTAAAAAAATTCAAGTTAATTTTTGCCAACTTTGTTTTTTTATATATATATATAAATATTACAATTGTAAACTTTTCATTTGCAGAGGAAATTTACTGTATATAATTCCGATCCAGCCAAGCCATGACAAAAAGACTCTTGAGTGAGTTTTTAATTTAAAATTTGGTTGCATTTGGTGAGCTAGCTCATGACAATTTTAAGATAATATACAAAGGATAACTATATATATATTCTCTGGTGGCTACCCAGCAAGTATTATGCTGAATGAGAAGGAAAAAAATGCTAAAGTTTTCAATGTACTTAATTGTGTACATTTCATGTAAATACGTTAAATATAAGGTAGGGTTAAAAGAGTGCGTGCGTATAGTGCCTTGAAGGAAAAGGCTGGCTTTTTTTGGTCGAAAAAATATCCAAGATTTTAAAAACATATCTGACTTGTTAAGCTAAGTATTCAGGACGTCGTGGAGACCAAAAAATGGCTCTGAAATCAAAATTCCACTAATATTTCACTTTTCGGTACTCAGGAC
>JAANSM010004061.1:0-11874 GCA_036850725.1 Orchesella villosa | reverse complement strand
CTATCTAACAATCAAGTATATAAAGTGAATATTTAAAGAGATAGGAACCAAGTTACCTGAACTAATCGTCACAATCTTAACGTTAATCAGATTAAGTTGTTATTTTATGCCATCCAAGAAAAGGAAATAAGAAGGGAAGTTGAAATTGATTTTTGATTATATTAGCTCAATTCCCAAGAGAGTTATTGACTGGTAATAGGTATGCGACATTACACTCTCCATTTAGCACCTCATTTTGTTATTCTACGTGTAGACTAACAGTTAAAGGAAGTGAAGTTTGCTAGTTTTCGAAAAAGTAGACATTTCTTGCTAAAAGTGGGAATTATATACTTTAGTATTGGTTTTTTTGACGCACTTAATTTTGTACACTTAAGAGAGTGTTTACAAATGTGATTCTCAAATCAAACTTTTTTGCAGCGTTGCGTACTTAATTCCAATCTAGACTGTTTTGCATAGTCAAGTGAAAGCGTTTGTTGTAAAGAATGATGACTGTACTCCGTACCTGAACACTGGAAGCTCCTCCTTGTAATGTGATGAAAGTTGTGGTTTGTAAACTTGCGATAAAATGGTAATCATTTAAAATAGCAGACTTAATTCAGGCTCAACTGAAAAAGAACTTATAAAAGAGGTGTGATTTTTAAGGATCTGTCCATACAGACTTTTTTTCTGGACACAGATTGTATGAAGCTGATATGTTGATTATATGCATAATTTAAAAATGGTTATGCTTAGGACAATTAATCTTGAAGCAATTTGTGCTTTCAACTTTTGAACTTTAAAGGACTAATACTGACCTGTATTGTTTTTTATTGGCGAATTAAGTAAACTACAAATGAGTAAAAGTCAATGTGTTTTTTAGACACAATAACGGTGCTGTGAGCTTAAATTGCTTACTATCTCACAATCAGACAACGAAACTAGCGTCTGACGTCTTCATCAAATCATCCTTTGTCTATAATCGTTATAGCCAATTACATTTTTGTTCAAATATCATCTACTCGGGTCAAAATCGAGAGTGCGAAACAGTAAACAAAGACTAATTTAACTGAATGTGAAGAACTACAATGTATGCTTAATGCCAGGTGCAATTAACTAGAACAAATATCAAGTCAAGTGCAATAGCATTCGGACATAAACTGTATTAAACCTATCGATTATCATCATGACTGTCGTCTTACCTTCAGCTCAATATTATTTCCAGAGCTTATTAGCTATTCTCACATCAGCAAAACATTACAAAAAGGTGTAAGTCACCTGACAGTGGATCTCCGAATACAATTTTTACCTGACTCTTTATCAATTGGAGCAATGTGCTAAATTAACTTTTACTAGTAATACACAATATATTTGTATTGTACTCAAACTCAATACGATTGTAATCAAGTGACACGAGTATAACTAATAACCTTCAAGATGGATATGCAGGGGCAAATTTATATTGACTACCCTTACAACGGGGGAGAGTACGACCATCTACCTGGCAGGTAATTACCATTCGTAAAATATATTTTTGTACCCTTTACCAAGCCTATTTGTAAATCTATTATCTGAGTTTCTTGGCTTTTTATGTTACCTACTGCTTGATTTGAAGTTCATGGCAGAACATTAGAGTCAAGTAATGCTGGAGATTTTATAAAATATAATAGATACACTAAGCCAGTAATGCATTATCGAAAATGGTGACACTTACTACCTGTCTGTCACTTTAAAAAGTATTCAGATGTGTGGACATAAAGGTATATGGATTGGAGTCCATTATTTATGAGATTGGATTAGTAATACCTTGGCTCCCATCATAGGTTTTTGGTTGCATTTTTACATGACAAGGAAATTTGGTTGAGCTTAGTTTTTTTGGGTTACTCACTCCAGTCTGGCTGATACTTTATTTTTGTGTCGCATCGCATGTCGCAAGACCTTACGTGCTGGCTTAAATATTGACTAGGCTGATGTGTGTGGTTGTCGTCGTAGATTGGAATTGTGTGGGTAAAACAATGCTGTAGATAGGGGGAGGACCATCATTAGCATTACTACACGAGCTTACTATTTGGGCAATAAGCTTTGACTCATTCAGGCAGGCAACGCATTTATATAGGATATGCATTAACTGATAACAGTTATGAGAAAGAACACTATTTTCTAAAAGAATCGTGAACGATACATGTCAGAACTTTCCCTGTGTTCGTACATGACAGATTGTAGAGAATTAGTTTAAATATTCCATTGGAATTTTGAAACTGAATCATTTCGGATTCAATTTGAAGTTGGTTACGAGGAAAATACAAATTATTCTGATACTTATCACAAGACTCAAAGTATTAGGCCATGTTAAGTAGAAAACTTATGTTGCTTTTGACTGCTTTCTTTCTCTTTTATTACTGGCGCAATTCACAACTTGATAAGAGGGACAATGTTGAGTAACATGAAATTAATATGATACTGAGTCACAAGGCGGTTGGCCCTATAAATTGTAGCCATAAAGTTAACACTAAATAATATCATAAATGAGTATCAATCCAACATCAAAAGCGGAAATGTCGTAGTGCCAACGTTCCATTTGCCATAAGTTTATGTTTCATTAGGTTGCCCCTAAGTAGAACTAGAGTCTGATCTGAGACAGGGATGAAAATGGAAAATGCTTTCAACACGCTAGTGCATTGGCGCTTTGAAGATGAAAGAAACGAAGTTGGTAGCATCGACGTTGAATAGTGTACGGAATTTTTATTCGGTTATTTTAATTACAATGATTCTACCTTGCCATGCGCATATTTCATCCTACCATTTGTGTTTTACAGCACAGTTTATGTTGGTAATGAATTAGAGTTGTAAAATGCATGAACTTACGATAAGTAATGTGTGTGTTAAAACTTTCTGCGATGGATCGATGCTGAGGAAGTGAAAATGTAATTTTGAGAAACTTATGTCACACCAATGCCTAATGGTGTTGTGCTAGATTTGATTTGGGTTTTATTCTCTCTACAATTGTTGTTTTAGATAACGTATCAATCCAATTTTAACGGAAAATGCCATGTTTTTCAACCATATCGTGCTGCTTTGAATGAAGTTCTGTAAACTTTTCAGTATTGGAACATGGGTGCTGGTTAAAGTTAACCTCCTTTTCCCCAAGTAAATGTTACACGATAGTAGAAAAGTAATGGCATTGGGAAGGTAGCTAGATAGTTGGTAAGGAATAAAATTTTCAGGCAATCAAGAGAGAAATTTTATGTGCTAACGGTGACGCAAGCCTTTGACTCTTTTGATAATCGAGCATAAAATCTTCATTACAAACTTCACACTTTACGAGAGTTTTAATTCGGATTCTGTTAGCACAGTAAAAGAGGGCTGTGTGTAGATACAGAAAAGACATTATAATTTTCTCCGTGGCTCCATACAAGGTCATGCTCATGCACACGCTCGTATTATCGGAATTATTTGTCGTTTCTATTTTACTGGGATGGGATGACATCAGGTAGCCTCAACATGAGATGAGATCGTTTCGTGCGTCACTTGTTTTGGTCATAAATGCTTGTTGTCAAAGTGCATAACAACTTCATGTGTCTTATGCATTTAATGAAAACATTTTATTGTAGATACTAGATATGTGAGGTGAGAAAATGGTTATATAACAAAATGAATAACTCCAATGGTTGTTTTTTTACACTTTTCAAAATGTAGGCGAATGATTCTTTTGTTTGGATTAGCACTTTCTTACCCCATACTAATTCTAATCTTTGACATATATCACATATTTATGGTTTCAGCGCCCATAGTAAGTATTCCCATGAAGTACTTTTTTTGTGGGACAACAAAAACTGCGCTCAAAATTTGATGGACATGTGAATATGATAACCTTAACCTCACAATCCAATTCCTTAATACATGCTCAACAAGCAAGGGTACAAAAGTACAAACAATTCCTTGGAAAAGATATATGGCATGGAATATCTGTAAACAAATCATGGGTATCCTGAGTCATCTTACATTTGACCAAAAAAAATCACGTAGAAACCAGCACCGGAAGTTTTCCCGTATCTTGCAACTACTTCCTAGAAACCTTTTCTGAAGGATGGAACATTCGATCACATAATATCAACAGTCATAAAAAAGGGAGCTGGGGGAAAAATGAGGACAATGAAAAACATTATGGAATTTGATACACGAGCTAGTATTTCATTCCAATAGTATCCTACTTTCAATTCAAAGGGGTTGCATATTAATATGGATAAAAATATTTCTTACAAATGCATACTACGTCTAAGTGACATGTACAGATGTTTGTTTGACAAATATATACATCAATACCAAGAAAGAAATCTTGATTTCTCAATGGATCAGAAAATACTATCCACGTATATTTCAACGAAAGCGCTTTCCTTGTGTATTATCATTTTTAGAAATCAGCGTGTTTATAAACCATGCCTAACATTATTCATATTGATGTTCTTGTTATGTTTAAAATATGATATGACCGAGCACATTGAATATGAAAGGAGAATAGAAGTAATGAATTATTGACAAACCGTTACAAAATATATACAGGTCATTAGTGATTGAAATTATGGTGAATGACATTATGAATGCAATATATGCATCAGATTATGCATTTCTTCAAAAGATTCAGTCATGTGAATTTATCACACAATTTGTGACTGGAGAGAAGTAGGCAATCTTCTTGTAAGAATTACCGAGTATGTGGGATAGGTGTGTAGGTAGTATTCAATGTACTCTACGATGAATTCCGTTGGTGAGCCGAGACTAGTATAGTCCTTGGTAAAAACACAACATTTAAGGATGAAACAGGGGATGGGAGATGACAAAGATGCTTCAATAGACAACTGCCTGCCTGCTTACATTTATTCACATATTCAATGAAAGTTGCGGTTGTTGAGGCATTACTCCGTTAAGATACTTATGCTCATTGCCACAGCTGTCTTCTTGTCGCTAGAGAATTTGGAAATAAGAAAATTGAATCTTCACGCACGGATGACGGTTTAAGCAGTATAATATTCCGAGTAAACTGACATTCCTGACACTTACCAGACGTTTTTCGAGCTTGGTGCACTTGTATGCAGAAATTACTGATTCTTTTTAGCATAGAAGTATGTTGTTCGTAGGAATAAAGATACACATAATTCTGGGTCAACTGGTCCAAGCCACAGCAATTTGAGGACAATTTAGGATTCCATGTAATCTATTATCCAGTATAATACGTCATTTGAGAGAAAGGAAAAGACGTTTCAATTCTAAATTTCTGGGTAGTAAAGAAGGTTTTTTTATTTGGCCTCCAGACACCGAGAATGCGCTGGAGGTGAGGGGATGGTAGTCTGAAATGCAAAACGGAGAAAGTAATGGCATACATCTGGGCTACTTGCTCATGTGATTTCAAGGATGAAGTTTTCGTTCCAAGCAAAAAGTAAAACCTTCTAGGGACTCACGAGTTGCAGCTCCCGAGCAGCAGTATGATTGTATTTTTTTTAAACCTTGAATTGAATAGATTCAAATATGTACTCGGTGTGCTGTGTACATAATTGAAATCGATGTGTTACAGATGCAATACAAGTTTACTGTTGAATGACGTAAATTGTTTTTCTACCTTCTTGCTCCGTATAACCAGTACATTTATTTTCCGGTTCAAATATACGTTCTCACATTGTAAATTGAATTGGAGTGAAGTGAAATGAAGGGGAAGTTTATTGTATACTAAATATACTATGATTACATCGGAGTAGCATTAGTCAACTTCAGCTTTCACGCAATCAGTCATTTCATTAGGCAATGAAACTTTTCTCTTCTGCCTTTGATGTGATACATCCGTAACATTACTTCCTCACTTGCCACCCTTATTCCGCACAAGGGCTTTGATGTGTCGTATTACAATGCAATATTTTTCTGACTACGTGTGATTTTTTATAGCTATCATATGACAACTATATACGTATACACAATGCCCCAGAGAAAGCAAAAAAGAGACTAGCAAATTGTCAAAAAAAAGGTGACATTTAAGAATTAACCAACTTTTATTTATGCATGTGCAACGAATACTGTTGTTTGCTTTTAAAACAAAACTTGTTCCGCTGTTTTTTCATATTTTTGTTACATCTTTTCATTCTCTTACATAAAAATAGTTTTTTCGTGGGTCGTAATTTTGATGTGATACATCCGTAACATTACTTCCTCACTTGCCACCCTTATTCCGCACAAGGGCTTTGATGTGTCGTATTACAATGCAATATTTTTCTGACTACGTGTGATTTTATATAGCTATCATATGACAAGTATATAAGTATACACAATGCCCCAGAGAAAGCGAAAAAGAGACTAGCAAATTGTCAAAAAAGGTGACATTTAAGAATCAACCAACTTTTATTTATGCATGTGCAACGAATATTGTTGTTTGCTTTTAAAACAAAACTTGTTCCGCTGTTTTTTCATATTTTTGTTACATCTTTTCATTCTCTTACATAAAAATAGTTTTTTCCTTGGGTCGTAAAATTTTGTATCTAAGGCTTATACTTTTACTTTTACCTAAGCTAACTAATATAATATGGCGTGATACTAGTACTACTACACAGCAATGTGTACTTTTGAATTATTTCATGTTACACTGCATTACTCTTGCTGACATGAGTGAGTCGTATCATAAAGTAGGGATAAAAACTAAGACGCTTTCANTCATGTTACACTGCATTACTCTTGCTGACATGAGTGAGTCGTATCATAAAGTAGGGATAAAAACTAAGACGCTTTCATCCTAGATAAAGTAGGCGGTATGATGTATGTGTCCACGCTAAATGGAGGAGTGAAGACAAAGGTTGTGCTGGCAACTATGAATTCATGAATACACATATAACCGATATATTTATGTATTTCAAGCCTGCCCATAATTCTGTCGCGGAGTGGCTCTTTGTACTTTCCCGAGACTTAACACACACTGTCGTCGTATATATTTGTCGTCGATGAAAAAATCAATATTGAGAGAGCTCTTTTATTCTACGATAGACGGGCATATTAGTTGTATCCCGAAAGGCTTTTCCGACATTCTCAGAACTTTCACAGGTTACATGTTTCATAAAAACATTTGAAGGTAACATATGTACAAGGCGGGTAGACTTTCCTGTATATCGAGCACCCTGCCACATATTGATATATGTGAATTTAATGGTCCAAAGTGTTTTTTTATAAATGGAATTGCTGGAATTCTATTGGCTTTTATAAACAATTTACGTGGCTAACACAATTCCGTAAATCTATAATGGTAGTGTATTATATGGTCACACACTCAGCCATATAAACACACCAGAAGTATCAAAGCCATCAACAGCACATAATAAACATGATAATAGCACTGATGTTATTTGCTCAAATTACTGTACACATATATACAAGTAAAGAAGACGTAGCCTTGTAAAGGAAAAATACCGAAGTGCAACAGCAAGACGAGCATGGAAATTGAAGGGTATGAAATTGATAGCATGATAGTGTCGAGGAAATTTCAATGGGAAACTTTTGGCATATGGTAAAACCATAAAATTCTGGTTTTGCTAACTATTGTCGATACGATTGCATATTGCATACATGAAAATTACAATCATCGGTTTGTATTAATGTATTTTTTTCGCTCAATCCAACGCAAATTTTACTTAATTGCCTGGGCAATGAGGGTTTTTTGTTATGATGAAATTATTATTCACTTGCTCGCTAGTGGCAATATAGATAGGTGAATGCTTTTGTGGTACTGGTTTCTACTTAGTAAAGGGATGAAAACATCAAAATACTGTTAGGCATCTGAAATTCTCATGATCAAAGATGAATTTTCTCACTCATTTTGATAATTCTATATCTCATTGACTTTGATGCAGTTGTGAGTTGTGAATGAAAGTTTTGTAGTGTGTAAGGTCGGTAAATATAAAGAACATTCATAAATTAACCCCCTTGATAATGGAATCAATATAGTTATTGTATGTAGGTATTGTAGTCCATAATGAAAAAAACCAGTTGATAGTAAGCTACAAGTGGAACCAGACTGGCAGGGAGGAAAGCTGCATTTCAATAATTCGAACAGCTGTCTCCATCATCCTCCTCATTTAAGAGCAGGCGGATGAATAGGAAATAATTTCTGTTTTATTTTAGCATTTTTTTGCAATGTCGTAATGTAATTAGATACTAGACAATCTGGTGTATCTGATTACGTGTACGTTGTCCTTTCACTTGCTCATCTATCGATAGTATAAATATTGAGTTTGGTTATTGAGTAGGCTTTTTTCTATGAAACTACAGTTTTAATCGCGTTTGGGCGATGTACAAATATAACTCATGTTAGAGTTTGTGTTATTTTTTAAATTAAATCCATACCTATGACCTAGCGTTTTTTTTCTTACAGCAATCTGTACTAAACTATTTTAGAAAATATATTCGCGTCGACTCGAATTTCCTTCCACAAAAAAATTGATACTGATATACTTACATAAGCCGAGTTTTCCTTCCCATTTATGAATATTTGAATTGCATGCTGACTTGTTAGCAAATAATGATATTCGATTCAAACGACTAAAATAAAAATTTGCTTTTCTGATTTATTGACTTGTTTGCCTCCAACATAATATACTTATCCATATCGCTAGCAATAGTAAAAGAATTGAGGAGGAAGTACCATTTACGCTCTCCAGTCTACTTAGATCAGTAGGTTTCTATCATGTTTGGTCGTGATTTATTCTATTTGTTACATTTGCATAAGTACATAATATCTATTTCGTTGACGTATATTTGACAGCTTGAATATACACAGCAGTCACACACTCACTATATACTGGGCAATAAGAAGATCAGTAATAACAAAGCATTACAGTTGCATTTGAAGGCACAGAAATGCGTTGTGAATTAGTTTTGTTTCTGGTATAGATATATATACTTTTTCATTACGCATTTATAGTTTTAGTAGGGTAATTACGACAAAATTTTCCACTTGGCTACCTGTACAGAACTTGATTTCTCTGGTCCAAATACCTACCAGGACTAAAGGAATGACAGTCATGTTGTTTGCAATTTCTTATTGTTAGAGAAGTTTGGAATGGAATCAACAACAACAAATCTGGTGTAGGGTGGTATCACAACCTTTTTAGTTGTTTCCATTTGTTCTGTGCATTTGTGTATGTAATTAATGTGTATAGTAGAATGATACAGTTGTTTAAAGGTATGTATATATATAGCATATATTTTAATGCCATTGTGAAAGCATCTCCACTATAAGAAAATAAAATTAATCCGGTGTGTTTTTCCACAAGTAACCAGAGCTGCTGCAGTCAGCCAGTGTTCTAACCCGAAATTGGAGTCAACAAATATCTGTGTTACTTGAATTATTTGAAAAGTTTATGTCACGATTTTATAAAGGATTATTAGAATTCAAGTGAAGAAATATATGCTGAATTCGCCTACGCTATATGCTGAATTGAGGTTTGATTTTCTCGTACGAATAGACTTACTCATCGACATTAGCAAACGTATGACCATATTCCTTTCAGCAGGATAATTTACTTCAAATCAACTCATGGACCTTAAATGTAGGGTCTGAGCACTGACTAGCAGTTTAAAATAACTTAAGATCATGTTTAGAAGGTCATTTTAAAACTAAATGAAACAAAAATATACTCCTACCTCTAAAGTTTTAAAGAAACTAACTGGACTTAGAGACGGCTTCCAAAAACAGTCTCTAGTTAACACAGACTAGAGGAGCCATTATTAAGAATAATTGGAAGCTGAATCTTTGTGCATTTAGTTGACTCCAATGGTCATTCTGGAAGTCACGAATTCTAGTTGCATTCAAAAGCTGCAACACAATAGCACATTCCCACAGGGCTACCAAATTTGCATTGTTGATAGGCTGGCAGTGGCAATGCTTCTCTAAGAGTAAAAAGTAACAATAAGTATGCATTTATTTTGTAATATTGTAATACATTCTGAACTAGACTAGTATTTTGTTTGTGGTACGTATAAAATTGAGAAAACTTAAAATCAAGCAAAATTACGGTGTTATTTATTTTCATAAAAGCTCTGACATTGGGCTAAACTTCGTGAGTGTTGTATGCATGCATCTGAGTTTCCTATATTACTTTTACGTTTACGTATTATATTGCCAGAAAGATTATCCTAAACAATGGTATTGCATGACAAGTTTTTCTACGTTGTGAGCTATACTTTTTGTTATGGACACTTGAATATTCTATTCTATTGCATGGACCTAACACAGCATACGATACAATTGGAAACGCAAACTCACGGAATCATTTCATTTCAATGATCATGATATTACCCTACGAATACGTTGTGTGCCATCAAGCACACACGGTTTAGAACATACATGTATCAAAAGACTCCTCCGTTTTAAGCAGAATTTCATGTTTTTTAACCCAATCCTATGAATTTTTTTTGTATTGATAGATACAGTAGTATATAAAATATGGCTGGGAATCCTCTAAGATTTTAACTATGACACACACACATGTATATATTTATATACATGGAATTAAGTTAAGCAGAAACCATAATTTCTTTTGGATTTCATGATTAGTACATGGGGTTGTTGGAAAGTCGTATTTTTCTTGGCATTCAGAAAGGAATAGCAACAGTATAAACATGGTGCAAAATAGAAAGAATTCATGTAATCGCATTCAATACAACTTTTTGTTATTCCAGATGAAATGAGGTAGCCGAGCAAGTTAGTTTATGTGAAATTAAATGGTATAAAGAAGAGGAGAGTGCAGTTTCCTACCAATGAAAATGTGTTAACTTTTCAAGACACAGTAATACTAGCTCACGTAATCCAAATGAATCACATGCGGGCGACTGTTTCCATACTGTGTGTTTCGCGAAAAGGAAGACGCAAATTACGTAAGGTTAGGCAGGTTTTTTTTGGAGAGATACAAAACACTCTTTGTGCACATGAATTACCAACAAAAAAATAAGATAATAGTATGACTATAGGTATACAATGTAAGTCTACAAAATGTACGGTTCAGATACGATGCTAGTAATGCTAATGATGATGCGTCTTGTTCATTTTATTCTTCTACTGGGTACAACTTAAAGTCTGGTATGCAAAAAAGAAAACGAACAACCTGCTTGAGCTAAAAAGTAACATTTGGTGATTTATACGAAAGAATACATATGTAGAGGTAGGTTAGGTAAATAAATGAGATAGTTCAGGGTGAAGTTACGAAATCATACAGGCACTAAAAGTGTAGTGGTTAAAGTTGCAAAAACATTTTCTTAAAAAAATACAAGTCCATCCAGTTAGTTGCATGTTGAAACAGATTCATACAGACAATTATACATACATATACTTTGGTTGAATTTTGGTGTCTTTATATGTATGTATGGAATGCTTGATTTTCGCATACATTTTGAAGTCAGGGATTTGCAAATTACCGGTGGTCGCTATTGCAGTGGTGGGGTTATAAAGATGGCTAAATGACCAGTATGGTTGGTGATCAGGGTTGCGAACGAAGGTGATGTGGTGAATAATATTATGTTGCCTGTCAATGATTCATCATACGCCAAATGTCTACTAAGTTTCGTGTAATTCGAGCAAGTTTTATCAAAGTATGCCTCATGTAGATTTCTATGAGAATTTAGTATTTAACAGAAATAAATTTGCCCATCTCTGCATCAAGTTTTAGCAGCAAAAGTCATGGTACAAGAAGAAGAATCGTTTTATAGTAAATGTCGAAATCACAACCGAAGAAACCAAGGGGGTGCAAATACATGTTATGACTATGATTTTCATGGTGTGATTGCCAGGTTGGCGAATCGTACACTTGAAATTTTCATATATATTTTTTGCCCCCCCCATTTTATTTTCTGTGCAAAATAGCAAAATATAAG